>JAOYSI010000780.1:0-51395 GCA_025775065.1 Hiodon alosoides
TATATTCTACAATCTAATTTTATTAAGTTGCAGTGGACATCAAACGTATATGCAACAAATGAGCAAGATATCTGTATAGCTGAATTATATATATAGCTGAATATATATATAGCTGAATTTCTAATCTGTTTTCACTTGAACACGAATTACTTAATAAATTAGTCACACCGTCTAAACTGTGAGTGGGAAAACTTTACATAATGAGTATTTGTTCTGGCTATATAAGCTATATAAGCCATATAATTTGTTGTATAATTTGAGTGTATATTCTACAATCTAATTTTATTAAGTTGCAGTGGACATCAAACGTATATGCAACAAATGAGCAAGATATCTGTATCTACAAAAAAACAAGGATAATGATGCTTTTTGGGCAATAATTATTCAGCTTAGATGACATTTTCTTTATGTTTTTGTTTGTGTGGAAAAGTTTCCTTAATAACCTCACTAAGGATTTGTTTTTATAATGAGCAATTTCTAAGCAGAATTTGTTTTTTTTCATGCTTCACATATGATCTGAAGATACCATTTTTCTGGAGAAACTAGCGTAGAAGTATTTCAATTCCTTCTGTAAGTATCTATTTGGCTTGAGTGTTTTCATTCACCCATGTTCATACCATATTGTTAGTATGTGTCACATTTTTATCATTTGTTACATATCGTTATCATTTAACATTATTGCTATCATTGTAATTAAATTATATTGACTAGTCTTACACTAAAACGGAATGATCAGTGCCCAGTCATTCATTATAGATAAAGATGCAGTTGTTGTTTTTTTTCATTTTTCATTATATGAATAGCTGACACTGTGTTATTGCTTTACAAGTGTGCTCAAAGATACGTCTTCATGATAGAAAATCATGTTAAAGCCCAACGGCATACATTTGAGCTTTCCCTTGAAACCCGTTACGCCTGTTCACTGATGTTTTCCGATTTTATCAATAGATGCAGTTGTTTTTACTGGATTCGTTTTATGACATCTCAGTTAATCACAAAACAGCCCTTTGTTGCATCAAATAAACTCATTGGTTTCCCCTGCAGATGGAAAAAAATTGAACCATTATGATACATATTGCAAGATGCCTTGCTCACCAAAGTCTTTCAGAGACTAAATTAAATTAAATTAAATTTATTCATGTTTATATTCATAATAAATCTGACTGACAGTGGACATCATATACAAATATACAGTTTTACTCTCCCTGTTGTTTTCTACATATGGATATGGATAAAATGTAGAAAAATATGGGTGTTAATTATTTTCAAAAACGGTTATGATAATAATAATCTGAGGTCTGGGTATTTGCCAAGAATATATTTTCATGAAAACGCAGCAATCTGAATTAACTTTCCACATGAAACAATAATTATTACTCCGCTATATTTACCACTGACAGAGTATGCATTCATCTGACAAAAAGACCATCTGGTCTGTGATAACACTTAACACGAACACCAAAACCAAAAAAAAAAAAAGTAAAGCACTGGCTTTCTAGCTAAACTAACACAGACAGAGAGCTCCACTAAACAAAAAAACAGACAGCCACAAGCGAGGAAGTCGATTGCGGTTATCGCAGACATTGCTTCTCTGCTTAAACCCCAAACCCAGGGGTGCCCAAAGTTTTGGGCTTTGGGGGCTAATGGGAATTCCTAGTAATGTAGTTTGTTTTCACTAATGTGTACCTTCAACAAGCCAAACCAGTACTTCGCCACCGCTTCAAAGTGAGAAGTCTAAGATGAATTACACATAAATTTGCTGGAAAAAAAAGAAAAAAGCAATTATATATAAAATGTTATGGTTTGATCTCTGGCAGGCCAAACCATAGTGGGCCATGTATTTGGACAATTTGTTGGTGATACTGTAACCTCCAGTCTTGGAATTTGGAAATGTCCTTGAGTGCTGGATATCTAGGTCTTTTGGTGCTGTAGGTCAAATGCAAACATCGGATTGCAGCAGCTTTTTCTCATGACAAGTGAAGAATCAGCTATCCCCAGGGATCTTGAGGCGGACAGGGATAGCCGACTCCTACCCTTTGGGGCCCCCTGTACTACCAAGTGCTACGCTCTGCTCTCTGGCTCTTTTGCTCTGTTAGGCTGTTTGTTGGTAGTGCGTGGGAGCCAAAGTTGGAGAGGAAGGACGTTTAACCTGCAGTGGGTGGAGAGCCACAATGGGTGGAGACTTTAGCGTCAGACTGGCTGGACCCTGTTTCTCCTCAAGCTTTTACAGGAAGTGCAGAAGGAGTGGTTGCATAAGGGCAAATCAAGCCTACAGACATTGAATTCTGACATGAAGTACAAAGATATGTAATACTCAGACAATAGTGGCCGAGGCACTTGGCCTTTTTTGTCTCTTTTCAGTAAGGAATAAACCTGCACTTTTTGCTTTGTGTGTTAACCCACCACTTTTTTTTTTTTTCTCCATATTTTGACAACTTATAACAATAGAAGCCAACACACCTTATACAGGATAGGAGTTAATAGGGAAAACTTGATGCAAAAAATACAATCTCAAATTAGACAGACAATACAAGAATTTAAAATTTAAAATACCTTAAAAACATTATTAACAAAGCGGCCTTTCTTATTACAACAATCTGTTAAATGCATGTGCTCAAATCAACCTCAACAACCTTAAATTGTTCAACTTTAAAATAGCCAATTACTTGCATGAACCGATAAATTCAGCATTCTAAAATTAGGGGATACGTTTACTTTTAGCAGGAGTTTTTTTTTTTTTTTTTTTTTTACTATTTTTCCCCATGAAATTTTCATGGGAAATTAATTTAATTTTTTTGCAATCCATATTTATATATCGTCGGGCTTGGGTAGAGAAGATAAATTGATATCAGGATACGAGAGCCCCTGGACTACCGCTCAGAAAGCAGGAAGCCGTGTGGGCAGTCTCTTTGTGTCAACGCCTACGTCAGACACCAGAGGGGAGTTTTCCACTGACGGAAAAGGCAACGCTGCTGAGCAGGCTGGATCAGACAACGGAAAGCTTCGGCTTGTTCGGTTCTCATACGAAAAACGAGACAAAAAGCTAACAGTCTAATTCTAAGATAAGCACAACTGTGTGGACTTTATTCTTACTTACTTTGTCTTCGGGCTTAATGTTTAACTAATGTTGAACGGACACCCGAACTCTTGGTAAGTGCTTGCACTGAATAGACAATTTAACGTTAGATAGTAGATGTATCCTTCGACCCAGGTTTGGCAATCAGCCAAATAGCTTGAATGTTCTTTGCTGTATGTCACTTGAATTGAAGGAGTGGTTCAGGAGTTGTTAAGTGTAGCCTAATTATGTATGAAGAAAGTTATTTTAAATGGTGTATAATCGTTTGATTTAATCGTCTTCCATGCACAGTAAAAAAAAAACTTTTATTTGTAGGTGTCAAACAATTTTAACACGTTTAGCTGTTTTTCGTAATGCTTAATGTCTTGTTGCAATTGGGTACCGATATTGGTTACTTAAGAAAATACAGAACGTCTTGTTAAGATCATACGTCTGAGGGCTAGAATTAAGTTCGTGCAGTTATATATTTGTAATCGAAGCCTACACTTAATCCACTTTTCAAATTTCGATTGAAACTGTTAGTAGGTTCGAATACTAATGAATGGATTACTCTTGGTAGAAACACAAGTGTTGATTTATACCATAATGTTGCCAATGTGGGAATGAAACAATTTGTGGTTCTCAGCTTTTGCGTTGCTTGTTACTCGAGCGAGTCCTGAATAAACTACACTGACGATTGAGGTCGGTGTTTAGCGGAATTGTGTTGTAATTGTAATGCCCACTATGTCACGATAATAAAACGCGTGTTTTGCCAGTTATAAATGACACAATGCGTGACACTAATATTGAGATTTTACTTAACTCTTGGAAAACCATGGTTTCATTGTAAGTCCCCAAAAGAACGATCATGTGAGTAAATTAATCAATGGCCACTTTTAAAGATTTAAAAAAATATTTTTTTTTATTAAAGCCGGCAAAAAGGTCAGTTTTTAATAACAGTTTTAAAATGCATCTTACCTACAGCTGAATCGAATTATCTCTGTAAACACACAGTGCGAGCTTCATACTGTGTCGGTCCTACTTTTCTGACTGAGAAGCGCTCAGTCGCCCGACCCCCTTTGTAAATAATGTGGATCAGTGGCCGTATTCTCTGGAATGCGAGTCGATAGGCTTCCATGTGTTGTCTTTGTAAACGTGATAACTCTCATTGCTTTTAGATATAAGCTGCAATATGGGATATAATGCAACAGTACCCCACACCTTCCAAATAGTATAATCTATTCATTAGAAGACGTTCTTATCCAGGGCGATATGTGGGTATTTATTATACAGCAGGGTGTATAATGAAACAATTCAGGTTATGTACATGCCTCAAGGGTACCATTCCCCTCCCAGGATTTGAACCTGTAAATTTGATTTTGTTTCTTTCCCTCTATCTACTACCTTAATTATTTATCATATCTTTAATTGTGTGAAAGGTATCTTTGAAATGTCAGGCCTAAGAGAGATTACCAAAGCAGTAGCGTTCAGTTAGTATCATAGTGTCGGAATAGTCTCCATAATATGTGTAAGGGCATTACCGTTCTCTGGAATAATGGATGAATTTGCTATTAAATGTGATGACTTTATTTTCACTCCTTACTGATTTGAAGTAGCAGCAGAATGTATTTTAGAATGGTTTGATGATGCCAATGTGTTAATTTTAAATTGGATGTGTTTTCAGTTATTGGCAATTTATCTGTAATAATAATACCGATAATTAATTATTTCCAATTCATTATTATTTGTAAATAATCATTTAAACCAAATTATTTCAAGATATTTTTCCTCTGGTGTGTAGTTCAGGATTCAGAATACCCAAACTGATAATGAATTGTACTTTTGCATTTTAATGTACACATGCAAATTGGGTCATTCACTTGTCATGCAAATAACTCTACAAACTTTTAATTCCCAAATACTTAACATTTTTCTCTTTCACCTTGAGTGGCTTGAGCAGCCAACACTTAATTGTTTAATTGGGGTAGTTATTTTCATTGGAAATTATCTTGCATGGTGTTTCCAGGTGTGAATGAGTTGCTAATTATGAAGTAACTTGAAAACCCCACAGCCCTCGAAGACTGGAGTTTGAAACTCCTGCTCTAAGGCAACAGTGGTTGCGCCTGTGCAAAACGACCAAATACGGACAATCTGACGTTCTTGTCACAGTAAATACTGAGGGGGGCAAAAAAGTGACCGGGGAAGACTGAATGGTTGTAACATTTTTTTAGTGCACTGGTTGTGGAACTTTTCACTGTTACAATAAAATTACTGCTGCTCAGTATGTATGTGTGTGTGGGGGGGTTAGTGATAATAAATGTTATGGGCAAAGATGACAAAAATTTTTTTTAAACTCTTGGCCTCTGTCCATGTCCTTTATCTAACTACATGGTATGCTTGCTGACAAAAGGAACCTGCCCGGTTTATTCATGATGGTTACTGGGGGGGAGGCAAATGGAGTCGACTTCTGTTATGCTGTAAGCTTGGGTTGTTCCCGGCTTTGCGCCTGGCTGTGAGGTGAGGGGCAGCTCCTCTCCTCTATGCGCATTTTGTGTGTGCCTGGGCACACCGGCTGGAGGAATCGTCTCCGTTTTACCACCACGTGGTTCCATTCGATGATTTTCATTTTTTAGGAGTCTCATCTGTGTTTTGACTCTTCTCCTAATCCCAACAGCTTGTTGCTGCCGGTCAGGAATTGTGACCCTGGGTGTTCCGGGCATATTTCACCCCCCCTTCCAGGACCCCCTCCTACACACACAAAGAGCTAGCCTTTTCTGTGGAGTGTGCCCCTGCGTATGTTACAGCGCGTAATAGGCCTTGCTGTTCTGAAGTTTAGTCTCACGGTCGTCTTAAATTTGAGTTGAGGCGAATCCAGAGCCATTTTAACTATATAAAAAAAGAAAAAAAAAAAGAACTGCATGTTCCAGTCACCAATTGAACGTCTTAATTAGCCCTCGGTGTTCTTGTTTACTACATGCTCTCAGGTTCACAGTGTGCTTGTACCATACTGTTCTGCATTATACTGTTTTGGAAGTTGTTTTTCTTGCTAGACTGCTGCAGAGGCATGATGGGATGCATGCCAGAGTTTTCCCTGGCGTCTGACCTCAAAGGGCTTTATCTAATTGGTGTGGGTTTAGATCCCCCCCCCCCCCCCCCACAAGAAGCCTCTTCTTGCGGTGTGTGTGCTTCAGTTCCTCTACTGTACATGCAGTAAAATGCACACTAATGTTAATCAACGGTCCTGTTGTTTATTTAAATTTTTCCAGTTGAGGGCATTTAAAACTCATTTAAACTCAAAGCTACATTTAGCTGTTCAAAACAAGTTTGTGCCTGCTGGGCTAGGACTGAAATTGTGAGGAACAAATGAGATCTTCAAGTAACGTGTAGTAGGTGCGAACTGTTGCCCATTCTCTCCTCACTGCAGTGGAAGTTTATGGAACCATTGTGTTATTTCACTTATTATTGTTATTATTATTTTATTTTAAATTATGTGTGCGCATGCGTGCATACACGCATGCGTGCGCGTGGACATATTTAGGATTATTGCGTGAAAAGGGCCAGGAACAAAATGTCTCCCAGGCAAAACTGACCATGAAGGATTTAATTTTAATAAACAGAATCACAAAAGCATGGCTGTTTCCACTACTGAGCCTGGTGAAGTGCTTTCTGTTTTGTGTACTGCTTCCTTGATGGAGCCTTAATATTGAATCTATAAAATCTTGTATATTTTCAGTCCTGTCTACCTGAGGCTTCTGAATTCTGTATATTTTGCCTTTTACATCAGTGGGGGGGGGATTTTTTATTTATTTATTTTTTTAGCTGTTAAGTATTGTAATTCCCCAGAGAGTTCAAAAATTCAGAGACTAGAGGCATAATTTAAACAATGTCATGTGATTAATATTGAATGTTTAAGCATTTTTTTTTTTTTAGACTTGGGGAAGGACTTATTTGCAAAGAAGCAAACTCCCCTTTTTTCTCTGTCATTGGAACAGAGTTGATGACAGGTTGTACATGCACTTCGGTTAAATGCCCGTCTTCAGTCTGCTCCTCCTGCAAATCCTCCTAGTCAACTTGGGTTAGTTAACATGACGTGAGCACCCACCTGGTTATCGACTATTTGTAAAGTGAATCTGCTGAGAGAACAAAGTCCCTCATAGTTTACCCGGCCAGAACTGTGCCCTGGTGTTTGTCTTTGGTGTGGAAGCAGGCTGCTTTGGGTTCATTTTTTTGAGTGATTTAATCAGAGTTCTAGCCAAGATGAAGTTGTGGCTGTATTCACTGAGAGCTGAAGGTTAGCTGTTTCTTGTGCATAAGATAAACACAAAAATGGCCCTCGTCTTGTAGTGCTTTGCACAGTTAGAAGTTCTCATTTGAACACACTTTTCATGAAAAAATTGGAATAAAATTAATTGTAAATTAATTTTGGGGTGGTATGGGATTGATTGGCAGTCCATATTAAGATTTTTATAGTTTTCACTGTGATATTTTGTCCTTTGTGTATACTGTAGTTTTATATGCGTTTATTATTTTTATTCTCGGTTATAAGGTAAGGTTCTTGGATGATCTGCATTATTGCAGCGGATATTGTTTTGTTGTGTTTGTTAGTGATGTAACAAATCCCTTTTTTTCAGCCTTGCATCCTCTGGTGGACTGTCGCATTACAGCTGTGGGGCGGCTTTTATGCACGGGCATACTTCCATTTCCACCACATCAAGATGTATTTCCTGAACTCTGTCACAACTGATTTTCCAATGCTTCACCGGACACTTTCCACAAATGCCTGGCTGCGCTGTTGATTGAATGCCGGTGATGCATAATTCATGACGTGCAGAAAACAAGCGGGCGCGCTTCCGGCTGGAGGGCTGTTGGCGGCGTTCTCGCTTCACAGAGAGCAGCGAGCATGGCCTCTCTCGTTCTTTTTTCTCCAGCGCACTCGGGAGTTGCTCGAGTCTTCCCGACCCATCCCTTTCCTGCTTGGCTGACAGAGGGGAATGCTCCTGGCTGAGCAAGGCCGCCTGCGGGATTAGCTGCCTTCCCTTTGTTTTTGCCCGTTGAGCAATATTAACAAATCAATTTGTCAAATAGTCTCCAGTCTAAAGACAATGGCCTGCTTCCAGCCCCAGTGCCAGTTCATCCTGCACTGCCGTACTTAATTAAGATATTTAGCTTAGCTTGCTCTGTTCTCCTCAGGGGACAAGCTGCTTTTACTTTCTATTCCCTAAAGCGAGCGTGATGTGACACCTGTATGAAGGCCAAGCCCACTTGGCTCTTCTCACCGTGTGTATGTAATAGATCCGGATACTTTTTAAAAATTTGTACCACAAAGTAAAGCAAGAAATGTGAATGTTAACGCCCGGAAATCCTCACCCGTGCTGCGGGAGTGCTAAACTTGACTGAGCAGGAATATGATGATAAATTCTGTCAGTCAAACGAGGATGGCAAGGTTCCGGGTGCAGGGTAATTAGACTGCATTCCTTTCAGTTCTTTATAACTTAAAGAACGTGTTCATATGCAGCCTGCTTGTAAGTTTAATTACTGAAAACTGTTTGCTTTTAGTCAAAAGCGATTTATTTGGGAGCCTGAAACAACTGAAATGCACTTTCAGGTGTTGTAATAAGCATTTAAATTTACACACCATTATGAAAAATGGAGGTTAACCTCTGGTTTTACATGATGCATTATATGACCCTGAATGGCTTCCAGATTGATTAATTTCCAGAGCCTCATCTGCTGAGATGCTGGCAGCAGTCAGTAATCTAACTGAGAAATCGTGATTTGGCCACAGAACCATAGCAACATTTGTTTTTTGTACATACCATATGCATTCACAAGGATGGAAATACATTTTTTTGTTTGAATAGCAGTCTGTGACTCATTCAACTTTACAATCTTATCTTTTTTTGTATAGTTTTTCTAGCATCTCAATATAAATATGGGAGTAACGCATTTCCATGTTTTCCTGTATCTAGAAGTATAAAACTAAACGTTCCGATTTAGAGAACGACACACAACAATCACTGACGGTTTTACCACACACACTAACATTCAAAAACTGCATAATACAGTAGCTTGAATTTATTTAAAAACGGTAAAATGTTTATATAGAACAGTCCTTTTCTTTAAACACACAATGTATTTAAGTCTTTATTAGTGTTTATTAGCAAAACATAATGCTTGATTAGAAAACAGCACTAAAACAAGATATGAATCCCTCTGCTGAAAGGAAAACTATTGTTTACATTTATCGGTTTTTAAATTAATCTAGGTTACTGTTGTATTATAAAACACTGATAACATTGTATTAATAAAAAAACATAGATGTGTTCTAAAATTGCTGCTGTTCGTGTTCTCAAATTTCTAAATAAATGAAAACAATTAGCCTAACCTCTACAAAAGAGTTTTTATGTATAGGACAGGGCTGAATGGTGCATTTGTCTATTCGTCTTCATGCACAAATGCATGCTCATTTGGTTTTAACAACCAAGCTTACCCGGTGCACCAGGTGAAGCCTGTGAATATTCTTTA
This sequence comes from Hiodon alosoides, assembly GCA_025775065.1. Taxonomy (NCBI): domain Eukaryota; kingdom Metazoa; phylum Chordata; class Actinopteri; order Hiodontiformes; family Hiodontidae; genus Hiodon; species Hiodon alosoides. The sequence continues at coordinate 9,581 of JAOYSI010000780.1, forward strand.
AGCCTTGGTATCAGGTGTCAAAATCAAGACATTCCAATGATTTTCCAATACGGGGAGAAAGAGTAATGAATATAACTGCTCCAGCAAACGTTTGCATTGATTTATGTGCATATTTAAAATGCGTGCTGTCAGCCCGTTTTGAATGTTGCACATTACATTATGTTGTGCATGCGCTTTACGTTTCTGCAACGCTACAAGCATTTTCTTGTGCGTGCTTGCTTGTGTTTTACATGATAAAACAACACAAGCGAGTTGCATAAGCCAGGCATGCAGCTACTCTCGGAATCTGAGTTCAAAGACACTGTAATTGGCACTCGAGGGTTGAGAGAGCGGTGGGGGACTCCCTGTGCTTGGCACCTGGAGTCGCCAGTGATTGGGTTGCCGCGCGCTTTGTTCTCCGGCGCTGCGCTGAGCCGGCACATGGCAGGATTAGTTCTCGGCGCGCTTGAGCATGAAGGTTTCCTCCCGTGCAGCTGATTTGCAGAGGCGTCCTTAGCCAAGTGAGCGGATTCCTTTCCTTTCCATTGCCCTGTTCACAGCAGGTGCTCGCCGGAGAAATCATGGGAAGGCTGTAGACATTCGTAAGCTATAAGCTGTAGGTGCCTGTTTTGTTAATGGAGTATGAATGTATTTATTGTCATTAATTAAAATTGGCTATGACGGGGCAAGAGGGGTTGGCAAACACTGATTTAGTCTCACTTTATGATCTAAGGTGTCTAAGATGTGATCTGTAGAGCAACTGTGAATGGTGCCTGTACACCTAATGGTGAGAACTGTTTTGAGATCTTTAAGTTAATTAGCTGAATCTTGCTTTGTTTATTTCCGGCAAGAGCTCGAGAGCTGTATTTATTTATTTTTTGTTTGCAATGAAGTTGCCGTCAGCTTCCAGTTCCTCATCATATTCGAAAAGCCCCCAAATAGGGTGTGGTCCGCCTGCCGGGATGCTCTGTCTAAAAGGCGGGCCCGGCCCCGCCGTCTCGCATCAGTCACGTGGAGCCGGGGGTCATCGCTGATGGCCTGTTTCATCTGCCTGTAATTACCAGAATTATCAGCTATACACAGAGGTATCAGCTATAATGCTATGCTTGTCTATTGCTGACGGGGCTGTGTTTCTCAGGTTTCTCGCGTTCCCGACGTGTTGTTTTTTCTGTCTCTGAAGCAAAGATATCCCTGCCGTATAACAATATGAATAAATTTAGCGGCGGGGGAAAAAAAAATCTAGAGCAATACATGTGCAAACTGGTTGTAAAAGTCAGTTGAGGTGTCATGATGGATCCAAAGGCTGGTTTGCAGCTGCATCTTCGTAATTCCAGTAGTTCGTGGATAGTCCCAGCTGCGTAGCTGTCCTACTGGGGGACGAGCGTGATTGACTGAAGCTTTTTTCTTCTTTGCTCTGTTGCCTGCATGTGGCGTTCCTCTTGGCTCGCTGTGGCAAAATGCTCGGGTGGCTTCCGTCCTATTAAATTGCGTGTTGTGAGGGTTGATGGCCATTGGCTAACTAAGGGAGATGGGCAAACAAGCTCCATCACTTGATCACTATGGAGCGTGTGCATTTATAAAGAGGGAAAACAATCAATACTATGCATTTGAGAGCTTACATGAAAGAGGGTGTCGATAAAGGGGTGTGTGTGTGCGTGCAATTTAAAATCAAGCAAACATTCAGAGGATTCTTTTTGTTATGCAGAGCATGCAACGTTCCACCCAGAAGTGAGGTCACAGGGACACTCATTGCACATGTTGCATTACAAAAACAAGACCCATTTACACAGTAGAACCATAACTGGCGGAATCCAGTCAACCTGTTTTTAACAGGAAAGTTCATTGCAGACGGTATTTTAGTTTAATTTGTAAGAGAAATGTTATGAGGTCTTCCTACTTTCAGCTTTCTATTGGCTCTGCGGTTACTCCTGTGTGTCACTAAAGGTTTTTGAATAGTTTTTTTTGAGCTTAGTGTATTTTAAGTTTATATTTTTTATGATGGAATCTCCTTTCTTCAGTAATACTACTACTAACCCTATTTGCTTTCAGTTTGATACTGTCACTGTAACGAATGTACTGTAATGTTTTACTAATGTATTTGTTTAAATAACTTGCAGATTATTTGGTCGACCTGCAGCACCATGAGTGTGGCCGTCAAAAGAAAATTTAATGAGATGGACGAGGGCCTCTCCTTATCTTCCACCTACTCTTCGATCAACTCTGAATGGGACTCGGATGGAGGGGGCTGCCACTCGGACACCCTTGATTCCAGGCCTCGGAACCCTGGTTTTCCTGCGATGCAGTTTCCCAGTGAGTATGTTTCTACTCCTGTCCCGAAAATAGTTTCAATCCTGGACCTAGAGCCCCCCTGTGTATCCAGGCTTTTGTACCAACCTAGCTGGCATTCAGGATTAAACTTTCAATTGAAAATGCAATTTGAATTTGACATCCTTTGGCAGAAATCTGCTGTAGGTTCTTGTTCCAAAATTGTCATTGGGCATGAGTGAAAAGTAATGGCTTTTATTTATCGAAAAACTTTTGTTGCCCATAAATACAAGATTTAATTGGCTGTTTAAGCCTCATCTTAAAATGAAAAGAATTAAAAGGTCGGAAAATCATAAATGTGTCAAGACAACTACGGTCCGATGTACTGGATTCCAAATAACAAGAACAGTGCAGCCATGGAATTGGTATTGAGTGAGTGATCAATTAACAAAAAAAAAAAAAAACTTTCATGGGTGTTGTAGTTTGCAGTCTTTGGAGTCGGTCTGGCAAATTGTAGTTTGCAGTCTGTGGAAGGCAGGCCAAATGGTTGTACGGTTCTTGGGGTGGCTGTGAACCATGGAACGGTTGGTTAGCAGTACTCTGCCTGGGAGCCCCCAGAGCTTTGTCTAATCGGCACAGGTCCTCTGAAAATCTCGAGGATTCTGATTGGCAGAATAGTGACGCAAACAATTGGTACACAGCGACCAGGCTGGAGTGGGTTAAATCAGCAGGGCTTCTCTCGACTCGACACTAATAAAGTCCCCTAGCGGCTTCCCGGGCACCGTGCAGTACCGGTAAAGGGATGCGCAGTTCCTCCGATAAACGCTGAACCTCTCTTGCAAGCTGTGTAGCCCCGCAGTGTAGAATAGAAACGGGTAGCTTGGAGGAGACTAGTCCTACTTCCTCGCCCTCCATATATGTGGTGGTGGGAGTACTATTGACAAGCTGAAAATGCATCATCACAATCGCTAATTCCCAGATTTGGGAGAAAAATAATTTCCGAATCCAAACAATAATTAAACAGTAGAGCTGGGGTTATACCGAACTTTTACAGACACATTACAGACATTTCACCTTTCATGATGGTAATTTTGGTAATTGGGCCACACAATGCTCCTGAATGAAACTTAACACTCTGAGCTTGGTGCACAGTGTATAGGCCTACTTTGTATAGTATGTATTGTATTATTTTCTGACTATAATTATTTTCTCAAGATATGATCTGTATCTTTTTCTTACCCCAGCCATTTTTGTTCATTGACACATCCCTCTAACATCATAAAAAATATATATATATTTTGCCTTGGAGGAGTATCAGAATCTTGCTTATTCTATATGTTATCTTTTTTGTGTTCCGTCAGGGGATTAGAGGGGTCTAGTCCAGCTTTGAGTCGAAGCTGTGTAGAAATATTTGTGTGAAGGGAAACTACTGCCAAAAATGAATGTGTCTTAATAATAATAATAGATCTATCAGCCTGGGTTTGAATAGTTTAGGTTTTTATTTATTTATTTATTTATTTAAACCTAAAAAAAAAACAAAAAAAAAACCTTTGTTTAAAAAGGCAGTGAAGACCAATGGGCCCTCAGTACAACCAATACAATTCAGTTTAAAAAACCCACCGGTAGGCATGATTGTGCTTGATTGATTGTTGATATTGTATCATGTAGTGTCCATGTGGTAGCTATGTGTAGCCTGCCATCTGGCGGATATGTATAGGATTGCAGTGGCAGCTGCAGAATGTCAGCCATTAGTATATCTGCTTTTGATTTTTTATTTTATTTTATTTTTTTTAAACATTTGTTAATTTTCTGGATTATTTTTTAAATAGAGAAATCACCTGCTTTTTTGTTGTCAACCATCATTCGAACCTCTGAATCTTTCCGCTATCTCTACAGCTACATCCATCCTGAAGAAGGCCAACAGGGCTCGGAGGGGCCACGTGCAGTTCGACCAGGTGACTGTCTTCTTCTTTCCACGGTGCCAGGGCTTCACCAGTGTACCCAGCCAGGGTGGCTGTACCCTAGGCATGGTGTGGCAGCACAGTGCCTGTCGCCAGTATACCATGGCTGAATTTGCTGTGGAGCGACACCACCTTCGCTGGGAGAAGCTCAAGAACAGGTTGAAAGAGGAGAAACTTGAGGCCCTAAGGCAGAAGGTGAGCTGAGATGTTGTCCTTAGTTCTCCACGGCATCTTCTGTGACGTAGCTAATTTTACCTAAAACCTTGAGTCTGCCACTGGATGGTACAGCTCTAGAAATAATTGCAGGCCATACTGAATGTTTTTCATTCCATATGTGTTATGGAATTCACTACAGATTTGAGCATGAATGCTCTTCCTGGCTACTGTGATTTCTCGTTATAAAGTTCAACCTGTATTTGGAACTGAAATCTTCATCAGACAGTGGGTCTTAAGTCCTTACCAAAGTCACTATAGACAGTTTTCCCTGCAGTTGACAAAGAATGGTACCCGGGAATCTGAGGAAGCCGACAGGCTGACAGTGGATGACATCTCGGAGGACGACCTCAACCTCAGCAGTGTGAATGTGCAGGACGGATTCCACCTGCACCCCTATTCGTCCAAAAGGCGGCACACAGTGCTCAAGGCCGCCGGCGTGAAGAAGATAGACCGAGAGGAAAAGCGACAGCTTCATGATATCCGCCTCTCGCGGGAGGACTGCGGCTGTGACTGCCAGGGCTTCTGTGAGCCCGAGACCTGTGCCTGCAGCTTGGCTGGCATCAAGTGCCAGGTGAACCTTCCATAAAGTTGCTCATCTAAAGTGTCCTAAGGCCTTGTTTTCGTTTTAGATTGTTTGCAGCGATAAAGCCTTGCTTTGATTAAACAATTGCGAACGCAGTATTTATGACTAAAGAAGGCTCATCTTGGGAAGCCATCTCTAATAGTTTGTGTTCCCGAGTCTAGTGTTAACATTGGAACTTGCAATCTTCTCCAGCGTAGAACGGCATTTGACTCAATTTATAAAGGTCTCGCTAACTTGCTTTGCTTATGTTCTATACAGATGGACCACTCTTCCTTCCCCTGTGGCTGCACAAAAGACAGCTGTGGGAACATAGAGGGTCGAATCGAGTTCAACTCGGGCCGCGTCCGGACCCACTACATACACACCACCATGAAGCTGGAGCTTGAGAAGCGTCTGGAGGAGAGTGCTGACCCTGGGGATCAGGCCAAGCAGCAGCCTGAGATCAGCCCCTTCACTCCAGAGGAAGACTGCACAGTGCCTGCCAGCCCCTCGTTCCACTTCAACTCGGAGCTGGCAATAGCTGGTGAGAACAGCTGTAGCAGCGACATGACGGACTTCTCCAGCTCCTCAGGCCGAAGCGAAGACTCTGAGACGGGTAGGGGATCACCCTCAGCCCAGGCACAGCTGGACATGGACGAAAATGGGCTGGCCCGAATCCTCAGCTTCACCGACTCCAGCAGCGAAGATGGTTCCGACAGCAGCAGGGAAACCAGCTGCAACCAATGGCGGCAACAGCCATCCACAGGAAGTGGGGACTTCAGCCCGGCAGACTTTTTCAACGATGACGACAGCGACGCACCATCCAGCGCAGCCAGCGATCACACTGACAATCAAACTCTCTCGGCTTCTGAAGTGCTGGATGAAAACGCAAACCAAGGGGCTTCATTCTTTCATAAAGGCCCCATCCCCAACACGCCCTCCCCGTCCATCGATCAGTCGTCCAGCTACATGGATCTAAGCCTTTCCTCCGATTCGGATTTGGAGTTCTTTGACGGTTTCCCCTATTACCGGCCTGGAGGTCTAGACAACTCATTGAAAGTGTATGAGAACTTGGATAACTTCTTTCAGTTTCAGTATCCTGTGCACACCAGCCACACCCAGGCCAACGACCCTGGCACTTGCTTTCTGGAGTCCCTGATTGGCTTGTCCGAATCCATCCCTGAGCCCCCTACTACTTGTATAGACAACCAGCTGTTGGAGGAAGCCATTAAGTCCTCTATGTCAGAATCTGTGAAGGTTTAATGGCAAACCAACTTCAGTATTCTCAACGTAACGGAAGAGCATTAGGAATGTTCACTGCATACTCTAAAATGTAAAGAAAGCTATTCGATTTCACACTATTTTTAACTGTTGCAAAAAAGTCAGCAAGTACCATTGGGTTTTAATTTCACTCAAGTTGTGATTAATGTAATGGGTCTAAAAAGGATCCTGTAGCTTTTGTTTGTATCCTACGCTGATGAGCTTAATCCCTGAATAGAACCCTTACCAGCAATGAAGTGCCCAAAAAGGTTATTTATTTTTTTTTATTTTATTTTTTTTCTCAGGGCGGTGATAATGCCACAGCTCAGTCCTTGATGGCCATCTTGAATTACACTTAGTTTGCCCTACTCAGGGACTCAAGCTCTTTTAAACAATTTATTGCTACTCTCGTTGCAATAGAAGCTGTTTCATATTTACTTGCGGCACCTGGTAAGCAATAGTGATATCCTGTGGGTGTCAACCGTTGCTCCAGATGGAGCAGTGTCTTTGGGTTACTTTAGGTAACCCTAAAACTAAACCAGATGGGCCCCCTGCACTACTCAGGGTGGCCCTCGCGATTCAATGCATTACACAAAAAATTGCCGAAGCTCCTCTGCTCTGATAGCACTTTACCTACTAGATGGGTGACCGAAATTAAGTTCAAGCAGATAGTGGTGTTGTGTGTTTCAAATTGTTCATTTTATTTATTATTATTATTATTATTATTATTATTATTATTATTATTATTTTTCATGCTGCTGCATTTCAAGTTTTGTCTGTGGTCACCGTTCAGTAATTTCTGTCAATATAAAAAAGTGGTTTACATACAACACTAAACTGAGTTTGATATTCATGAGGTACAGCTCAATTTACTCCTCAAGCTTATGTTTAAGGTAAGACTTGAGCAGGTGTAATACCTTAGGGGTATAACACGCTTTAATTTATTTTGTATGTCTATTTATTTTTTTAATACAAATTCAGCTTGTATTGTGATTGGTGGATGCAACCTGTATTTCCAGATCTGCTCAGTACTACACTGAGATATTTTTACGTTTGGCGTTTCGCTTTGGGAGTGACGTGGTAAACACGGAGTGTATTTATCATGTGTTTTCCTTAATTTCATTTGTTCAATGTAGGGGGGAATTTTAGTTTTTGGGAAAAATTATTTGGGCAGAGAATTGGTGTGAGTGCAGTGTAATGAAATAGCCTTATTAAGATCACTTAATTTGTCACTTAAAATTGCCTGATAGAAAATAGCTCTAATTTTTGTAACTAAATCCTGTACATTAAAACGAGTTCAGATTTGTTCACTTACAGAAATTATTTTCTTACTAAAAATTGTATTAATCTTTTTCAAATTGAGACATTTCTAATATATTCATGATATGCATCGGGATAAAGGCTTCTGCAAGTAAAAGCAATGGAGATTTTAGTTGATTGACATTCTAGATTTAGCCCGTTAATCATTAGCGTGGACAGAATTAGTTTTGTATGCATAATTTCTTATTTTGCACCACTGTTTGCACTCCTGACAGCGAGTTTAGTTGGGACAGTAATATTATGTAGTACATCGGTACTCAACCCTGGTTCTTGAGGGCCTATGGGTTTTTAAAAATTTAAATCGCTATTTAGGTTAAAAATGATCTCACCTGGTGTTCCCAGGTGTAAGATGGATACTAATTGAGAAGTGGGCCAAAAAAAGCCCCAGACTGGAGTTTCGTGACTGTAGAGTACCTGATCAGTTGTAAAGCTGCTTCTTCAGCTGGTTTTATATGGTGTAATAATTATGCATATGTAGGTTGGAACTGTTATCAAACAATTGTAGGCTTTCTTGAATAAAGTTTATTTTTAAACGAGTGAAACTTTTTAAGATGTATACGTTTTCTTTTGGCCGCATATGCTTTTTATTTTTTTTATTTTTTTTTTTGTGCCAAAAAGAAGGCACTACTTTTTGTAAAACTTGTAAATATGTATAAAGTAATAGGTCTCTCTGTATTTATTAACGCAACTGCTGATGTATGTAATGGTCAAAAATGATTTGCTTAATATATTTCTTACTGCTGCCTCATTTGCTATACATATTTTTTTTTTCCTGCTTAAGATGGTACTGTTGAGAAAAAGACTGTTGTAAAGACTTAATTTTCATGCAATTTGTGTTACATGGCTTCAAATAAATGTTCACTTTCATAAATATTTTAAAATGGAGTTACATTTTTAAAATGACCATGCATGCTTTGCATAGTCCTCTTACTTAAATAAATCTGCTGTAGTATTTTGTCCTTAACTTTGAGCCTTGAGTCATACAAAAAAATCAGAAAAAAAAGCTTTTCCTTAACTTTCTCAGTCACCTTTCTCTGGATTCCCAATGATGGGGTTTGTGGAGACAGTATCTAAACCTACTGTCTGTCTGAGTAATTTCATCCCAGAATTAACAAACGCGGCAGCTGTCGGATATAAATAACACATATAAACTTAAATATAGCTGCAAGCATCAATGACGGGGGAAAAAGAGGGGCGTCCATTGAACCAATTGGTCGTTCCATGTTGATATGATTGAGTTCAGAAGCTAATGTAATTTTAGCAATTGCCAAATAATCCAAGTTTTTTATGACATTGATTTAATGTCAATTGCAAAAATCTTACATGAAAATAATTGTTGTAGCGCCACCATGTGGCCAAATCAATGGCACTTTTGTTGTGTGAACTGCTGTTTTGTGTTTTTGAGGGGCCTCAAAGAACACATTAGTGAAAGTTGCATGTCTACACAATACGTGGTCTTGGTGGAGATGTCATTTAAAATTTCTAAATGGTGAAAAATCCAATATGCTATATCTCATGGCTCCATACAGTAAATGTGTTGCATAGGAAAGACACCTATGTACCAAGTTTGGGACTCTAATGTGGGGACCAAATAAAAATGTGGACAACCTACTAAATCGCATTTAACAGAATTATGTTTAACAGCGCTTACTGTTAATTTATTTTTTTATATATTTTTCTTCTACTCGTTTATTTGTTCCAGGTAATTTTTACAATTAGTCACAAACTACTGAGCATTTTCCAGAGGGTTGTAGATGACTAGGATACCATTTAAATATAGGCCCAGAATATTATAGTCAGAAGTGATGTCAGCCACTGTTTTACGTCCTTGATATAATTTGACAAAATGCTGCACCCCTAGTTTCATGGAACGATAGAGCTGAGTATTGTCTACATTACAGTGGAATTGAATCCCATGTTTACAAATGGTGTTGTAATATGTTGAAGAATAAGGGCCAAACCCTGTGGTATACTGTACCAAACTTAAGTTAAATCATTTGTAAATCTATCCCTATGACTTAAACCTGGTGAGAGTGTTTCCTTAATACTAATATCACTTTCAAGCTCTTTCAAAAGGATCTGGTGGTCAACAGTGTCAAAGGCAAAGTTCAAGAACTAGTACGGAAAGAGAAGCTGTTATAAGAGGCTTCATAAGGATATCATTGACACGTGTTGTCCCTGTCCTATGGCCTTACGTGTAAACCTGACTGAAAAGTCTCAAGGATGTTATTGCCTTCTAGGAAAGCTGTTGAGTGACAACTATTTCAAATATTTTAGAAAAAAGGAAGGTAAGATAAAAATGAAAAAAAAAAAACATTATTAAATACAGTTATGTTAATTTGCAATTAGCAGATGCTTACACTGTTCCATGTGTGCCCATTTCAAATGTCATTCAAGAGTAACTAGCCTAATAAAAGCTGCTTGTCATCTTCAAAGTCTCCAATGAAATCTACTTTCCTGTTGCCAGATATGGGTAAACTGAATGGACTATCACCCCCAGCAGGTGCACTACAGAGCCAATTTAATTTCCATATTGTTAGCTAGTATTCTCTGGAGCATTCTGTCACAGGAAGAAACAAAAATGACCACCCCAGGAAATCATTGGAAATTTGTCACCTTCCGCAAGGAAATTTTGAAGAATTTGTTCTAAAATTTAACAAAACATCCATAAAAGCACTCAAAAACATTAAAAGAGCTAATAAGGTAACTCATTTGGGAACCTTTTCCATGCTAACTCTACTGAACATACAACCGCTGGTTGAATGCAAAATAATCTTTTAAAAAAAATATATAGAAGCTGAAAAAGAAAATCAGGGAAGCTCATCACAGTAATTTTCATAGTGGGATTTTTTCTCCAGTTCTTGACTCTTCAAAGATGCAGTGCACATATTTGGTAATAATTCTTATAACTAGGAGCTACTGACTACTTTTAAATATTCAGTTCATCGCGATCATGTTTGTTCTAAAAACAAGGTAGTTTTCCACGGCTGATATTTTATAAGGTACATACGCAACTTTAAATGTATATTTTATTTGGGAATAAATACCTTGGTGTGAAGTGAGCCATTAAAGGTTTACCAGAGACAAATAACTATTTATTTATCTGTAACATTGTGCATATTACCAATAAGGTAAAATCTGCTAATAAATCTGGGTACTGAAAATTTTGCTAAATAATTTGATTCATAATAAAGTTATATAACATAAATAAGGGACAAGTGTATTTTCAAATTGATTTAAAGTTTATTTGATGGAAGGATGAAGGATGTTCAGTTCTTGATTACTCTTATGATATGACCTGTAAATGAAATCATTATGGTAATTAACAAAAATGCTAAAATGTTGCAAGAGATATTGATTATGTTTTATGAGAATTTTCTCACACACAACTTGGAATTGGCAGGTGTACTAAAGCATCTCAATTCATCAATACGACTCTGCCACATGGGGAGAGTGGGGAATAGCTCTAATCATAGTCGCCTTTGAGCCACTCGTCTCTTTCCAGACTGCAGGCAACACAGAGGTTCGGTTCCTATAGGAGATGCTCATTAGCAGCAAGCTAAGAAAACCCCTGTCTATTTAAACCACCCTAGCCCAATCAGCACTATGCCAAATTTTGCATCATAATTGTGCTCTCCTAATCACAATTGGCTAATGACATCAGCTGGATTCAAACGGGCAAACTCCAACTTACAGGGCTCAGTCTGCGCTTGGTTGAGTACCTTAACTGAATGAACCACTTTTTGGTTTATTTTTCTTGGAGCTACCAGAGGAATGATTGTAGCAACTTATTGTGGTTCAGCATAGTTAGTAAGCATTATCAGTGGGAAATGTATGAGGTACATCGGCCCTGTATAAATATATATTTATAAACTAGGCAGACAGGCATCAAGGCATTCAGTTACTGTTCCATTGAATGTTAGAATGAATGTGATATGATCATTGGTCCCAGGGGCGCCGGTTCTAATATCTCATAAATGACTGTCCTTTTTATTCATACTCTGAAGAATTCAGGCAGTTCTGGAGGGGGTCCAAGCAGGTGCTAGATGGGTGTACCTAATAAACTGGCCACTAAGTGTATGTCCCATTAAAGATTCCGGATAAATATAGCTAGAATGCTGCTGAGAAGAGATAAAGCTTACGCTGTACATCCATTCCGTGAAGGAAGAGACTCTGGTGAAAACGGTGGGCTTGGTGACCATGTTGCAGTTACCAGCAGGACCATAGCTAACCACACCATGGACCCTCCAGGCACCATCATCAAAACAGTTGAGGGGACCGCCAGAATCACCCTTTGATAGCAGAGAAGGAAAGTCACAAGTTCAATATCATAACAGTTCATATAGAACAGGGTGTCAGTACAGCCTTCAAGGTCTGAAGATTTTCTCAGTTAGTATCTCGCTCAAAATTGGATAAAAATGCTTTCTCCCACAACACAGGGCAAGCGGAATTTCAGCCAATCAGTCCTCTTTACCTGACAACCAGAAGTCCTCCCGTCTCCGCCCGCGCACACCATTGTCTTTTTGGCTAAGCTGCCCCACCATTTAGAAGTAGAGCAGATAGAGTGCTCCACTACGTTGATGGGGGCCTCCTGCAGGACGGCAGGGATGCTTCCACCAGCTGAGATGTAGATTTATTCAGGGAAAGGAAAATACAATGAAAAACAGGTTTGTAAATCAAGTGATACAAAACCAAGAGATTGATTTGTCTGCAGCTTGTTTTGGGAAAAGAAAAATTACCTTTATTGTTGCCAATAAGACTAAAGTAATGGGAATTCTATAATCTGCAAAACGGAGCAACAGCTAGAAAATCAGTAGCAGTGTTCTTCGGCCGCTGCATATCAATTGTCAAACTGACACCATTCAGCTAGTTAATTATCACGTTGTTGAGCGGCCGAAGTGTAGTTTTGTAGTGGCCAACAAAATAATTAACTGAAAAAAAAGAAACAAGGTGCCAAATCCATGCTCACTAGCAAGGAGCCCCCATCCGGTGATGTAGCAGGTGAAATCATGGGGCAAGACCTGATCAGGGAATGGCAGGGCAGCAATTTCTACGAAACCATTGTCATAAATCGACGAAGCCAGTTTCAACAGAGCAATATCATTTCTGGAAGACATAAAAAGAAACAAAGCGTTACTTCACTCTGAAATATATAAATATAAATTATATGTAAATATATAATATAAATATAAATACAGCACTGTGCAAAAGTCTTAGGCATGTGTAAAATAAATATGTAAAACGAAGATGCTTTAAAAAATAATGAAATTAAAAGTTTCTAAATATAAAATAAAAACTATAAAGGATAATAAACAAAAAATAATTAATAACAAACACCAAAAATAAATAAATAAATGGATGGGAATATTTTTTGTGAGCACCTTTTGCCTTTAAAACTGCATCATATCTTAGGTACACTGTTGTGCAGTTTTATTAGACAATCGGCAGGTAGACTGTTCCGAGCATCTTGGTGAACTTGCCACAATACTTCTACAGACTTTGGCTGTCTGTCTTGCTTCTGTCTGTCCAGGTCAGCACAGACAGCCTTGATGAAGTTGAGATCAGGGCTCTGTGGAGACCATACCATCTGTGGCAGAATTTCTTGTTTTTCTTTCAGAAAATGAATGTTTGGACATCTAAAAAAATGTTTTTTCTGCTGACACACTAATGCAAAAGACGAAAAATAAACTTGAAAGACTCCATTTGTGTAAAAAAGCTAGGGTGCCTAAGTCTTGCACAGTACTGTATATCCTTGCAATGTTAAAGAAATGTGTTTCTTGGTGTTTATTGTGGATTAGTCCTCTGGATGCAAGCTACCTTAATTTAGGGTTTTCCCAACTCAATACTTTACCCATTGCCCAGGTCACCGGTCCAACCAGGATGTATGATAATCTCTTCAATGTCACTGAACTGCTCACTGCCATCATTTTCGTAGATGTTATACTCCCCCATTACCGCACGGTACAGTCTAGGGTCAGGGCTGGGGGAAGAAAAGGAGCACACAAATCACTAAATGCACAATAAACAAGTCCATACTTCAAGGAGAAGGTGGACTCCATTAAAGTGACTATGTGACTGCTTAAAACAACTGGCTGTACCGGAACTTATATAGGGTTGTCATAGCAACGGGGGTGAATACTTATGTACTCAACACATGTCGGTTTTTTCCTCATAATTAACTTTTGTGGTGAGAAAATAAACTGTAAGCACAAATGGTAAGTAAAGCCAGCAAATACTGCAGTTCAGAAAGCAATTGAATTTTCCCCAGAGTGTGCTCACCTGAGGATACAATGGGCAGCTGTCATGACATAAGAAGAGCTTACAATAGTTCCCCCACATATGTGAAAGTAATCATTGGCATTCCAGGAATCATACTGGAGAGAGACCTGACCAAAAAAAACAAAGAGATCAGCAGGGCTGTGTGTATTTCATTTTTTATTTTATTCTTAAACCGACTATTAAACATAATAATATGTTTAAAATAATAATAATAATGTGGAATTTTTAAATATGAAATATATATACCTGCCACCGCCAGATGTTTGGAAGAGAGTCCCAGCCCCCTACAACCCTTTCATTTTGCACCCCATAATTGAGGGGCGCCCCGCCATAAATCACCCCTGCAACAAAAGTCATCAATGTGTGACGGTCAAACCATGCTATTTCACTAGGGTATTACTCAGCTATTAAAAAATATATATTTTTTTTTATTAAATTAGATTTAGATTTTAAAACTCACAAAAAACGACTTTTAAAAAGTTGATCATTGGTTGAATGATCAAATTAGTATTTACATTAAAACCTTAAATATATTTTATGACATCTGCCATCTGCTTAAATCTTTGAATTTAGGACAACAAAGAGAAACATATAACTTTTGAAATTTTCCAAATTCATATGGAGGAAAAATTAAAGGCACCAAGATTCATTTTTTGTAATTTAATAAATTCCGGTTATAGGATACGTCTTCAAAGCTTATTATCAAGTATATATCAGGGGAGTGTAAAATATATTATAATGTTGCTTACCAACACAGGACAGGAGAACCGCGATCAGAATCATCTTGAGTGTAAAACGTTACAAAAAATACAGCTCCTTTTATATGGTTCATATCACATATACTGAATGGAAAAAATAGATAACTCTCAAGATGCCATTTAAGCTTCCAATGGGGATGTGTTTTTTTCAAAGGATGTGAGGTTATCAAATAACTTTTTAGCAGTGTGGTCCAAGGTGTATTGGACCACACTCTAAAGGTTTTTTTTTTTTTTTTTTAATCTAGTTTTTGACCATTACCATCAACTCTATTCATGACATGTATGAATGTATGTATAAAATTGTTAATGTGTGTAACTGTTAACCGAATGATTGTAATACTGGCAGGCATAATCTGCAAAAGCAGGTGTCTTGTGCTCGGAAAGATTGCGGGTCTAAGATTGTGAAATCATGGGATTTCTGCAGGTGTTTGTTAATGCCAAATGCCCTTAAGTATTTTGATATGGAGACAGTCTGTGACTTTTAATGCTGACAAAGAAAGGTAACTGAGGGCCATGATTGGTAAGAATGGAATTAATAGTCGGTGACCCTTCAGTCAAATAGTGTTAAAATCAAATAATGTTAATTGAATTAAATATATGTTCGTATCCGTTTATATTTTTAAAATGACATAGCAATACTTTTTGAGGCAATTGTTTTTTACATTTAAATCTTCATGCTGCAAACGGAAGTATATAATGCTAAACAATTTTTGTATTTACTATTTAATTCATCCCAAATTGTATGCATTACATACAATACACCACCTACCTACATTATCTAAAATGCATCTTGACATTGTTAAATAATTCTTCAAATATATAAAGCAATATATTCTACCATGTGTATACAGTTTTGAAACTGAGCCTGCAAAAAATGAAGAAAATCATTTAACAAATAATATGAAACATAAACGTATGACAAAACATTTTAGAACAAAAGGCATTGCATAGTAAAACTACAGACTTTAACATTAGTAAGGTCCTTGGGAGGTTTTCTAGTAGGTACCATATCTCTTTTGTTAATTTTTAACCAAACATTTCTGGGTGTTAAGGTCTCAGAGAGGCCTGGGCCCGTTCCAGGATTTCGTTTTGGATCAGCGGGTAGTCCGGGTGATGTGTCAGGACCTAGAGAAATAATAACGCAGGTTTCCATAAACTACATTCATCATATTAATATCATTATTTAGTAACAGGAAAGGCAAAAAAGTACTAAAACTTACTGGGAAGATTATTACTAGACTGAAAGATACGTCATACTATAACAACGTTTGGTTCCGCACAGAAACATACACACACAAGAGTTTTACTGCTTGTCACTGGATAGCTAATTATTACCAGGATGAATTCAGTTCTTCTGCTGTCTGATCAATTTGTTTCAAAAAGTTATGGAGCAATCCAAATTTTTTTCACAATTTTTTTAACAGCTCAGTGTGGTTGTGTGTATGCATGTGAATAGATTATCAGGCACAAGCCTTTCTACAGCTGCAGTTTCCCTCACTTCCTTATTTCTTTCAGACATAAAGATAATACTTGTGTATTTTAAATATGTTTTATCAAAATAAAA
Organism: Hiodon alosoides; assembly: GCA_025775065.1. Lineage (NCBI taxonomy): Eukaryota > Metazoa > Chordata > Actinopteri > Hiodontiformes > Hiodontidae > Hiodon > Hiodon alosoides. The sequence continues at coordinate 25,745 of JAOYSI010000780.1, forward strand.
GTCAATACACACCTTATGACAAACATCAATTGCCTCTGTATATTTCTTGTTTTTTAAGTAATTGAATGCAAGCCTAAAACCTGTGGGGGAAAAGAAAAATTCATTTATGCAGAAAATTCATTATTTTTCACTACCTATTAGGACCATCTTTACTTTACTCAATTGTCTTGATGCAGGGAAAGAACGTATAGACAACTTCAAACATGACAGGCTATGGCTGGTGTTATCATACTGTTGTCATGGCTAGCCAACTAACTAAGCTCTGTTAACATGTTGTGAACATTAGCATTTTTACTGACTATATTATTTTTACTAATATCATATATGAGTACCTTAGGCTACTCATAAGTAATGCCCATTTGTGTGAATAAATCTTCAAATGTTTAAATGTTCTTAATTTCATACCCTACATAACATCATGCTGTTAGTAAAGTAATTGCTGTGACTCCTTCAAGGTGTGAAAGTTGCGGGATCAGAGGGTATTATTATTTATTTTCTAGTGGTGATTTACATGTATTGTAAGCTTTAAGATTTGATTAATGATTACCTCTGTCACCATACACAGATCACTGGTGTTGACTACTACTGTAACAGGAGATATGGGGTTCAGAAAGTAAAGAGTACATTCTCTAGGAGTGAGTCTTGTCTATTTTTATAGTTTCCTCATGAAAATGGTATCTACATGTCAGGTAAGGTGATTACTAAAGTATTACTAATACAAAACGGGAGAATGATGGAAATACAAATAATCAATTAATTCACCGTATCCTATGTATTAGTAAAATATCTGATATAACAAATGGATCGAAATGTATTAATGTTCGGTTCAGATTTTGCCGATGTCTAACTTCTTACACCGACGAATCGCTGGAAGTGGATTAATACTTTTTCAAGGCACTGTAAGAACAAGTCTTGAATTGCAACGGAGTTTATTTTCAAAGAAAGAACCCAACCGTTGCACACGTCCATTATGTGGGAATCGGGCATGCCCACCGGCACCTGCTGAGAATTAAGGTAATCAATTACCTTCATATACAGCTTGGTTTCTCTCAGTAAGGGCCGGTGGTTTGGAAGGCGTGAGGGGACGGAGCAGGAGAGCGCTGAAAGGCTCGCCCAATGAGACCGCGCATGTCTGCAACTCAGGCTTCATTAAGTCTAGTTTTAGTCAGATTCTGATTTTAATTTGTTAATTTAGTTTGTTATTTTGTGGAGTGAACCCGTGAGGGGGAGCCTTGTTTCCTTTGTTCCATGTGGCGCGAAGGTGTGCTATCCAGAGAATGTGAATAACGAGCAACCAAAATTCTGAGTTGTCCCAACGGTTCCCGAGCTGCTCTGTAGCATGTGTCACACCCATTAATTCACACCGATTAACTCACCAATCGCTGGGTTGATCCTGTTGCTGAATTTCCAGGCCAACTCATAGTTCCCTGAAGCATCATTGTAGGTCTGCTCATTCTCCATGATGAAGCCCAGATACTCAAAAGCTTTGCAACATGACTGTGACAGAATGGGGTTAAAATGCTACCTTTCCAGCCTTCAGTGGGTAGAGGGTTCATAGTGGCTTAGTGTACATTACTGCATAGCTCTTAACTGATCATTTGTGGATTGAAACCTAAATATGAAATGTTATAGTACATTATAATGTTATAGTACATATACAAACGTTTAAACAGTTAAATGTTAAATACTTTATGCACGACACAGGTCTCACCTTGTTGTAGATGAGGCAGCGTTTCAGTAGCTCTGTTGCGAGGTCATATTTGCCTGACTTGATGTAAATATCAGCCAGAAGGAGCCAGCTTTTCTCCAGCTCCTCTGCATTGCTCTCCTTCCATTCAATTTTGGAGAGTCTCTTCAGTTGGTTCCTTGCCCTTGGTGTCTGCTTAAGAATCATGAAGGCTTGGGCCATCGCTAGGAGAAACGACTCATTGTTCTCCTAAAAACCAAAAAGGCAGTCATTTGAAAAGAACTTTATTGCATTAAAGCAGGTTCATGTCAATATTCTGGAGGTCACCACAGCATGATAAAACAATAGGAAAGATAAATTAACGGCATGTGGGGCTGTGGAGATAATAGTAACAGACTATTTATTAAAATGAATAATAGGTTAACACCACCAATATTGAACACATGTATGTCCTGAATTTTTTATCATTAAGCATATAATAAAATTGTTTATGATCAAAAATAAACAGATACTTCTATGCTATATAACGCTATACAGTATATATGTGCAATGTATTTCCAAAGGAAAAGCATACCTGAGACGAGGCCATAGCAGTAAATGCGACTAGTGCCTTCTCAACTTCTTTAGGCTCTTTGGTTGCCATCAGACAGTAGTTAAGAAGGAGCATCCTTTTCTCCTCTCCTAATCTGGTGCGAGGGTGATACTCTTTGAGCAAGTTTTGTGCAGTGTTCACTCCAAAGTCCTCTGACTCTTTTCTCTCACCATGATTTGCTCTTTTTGGGAGAAATAATAATAAAATGGTTCCGGGATAATACATTTTCCGTTCACAAACACATAAAAATGCACCGCGTGTATTTTAACACTTTATAAGAACATTTTTATTTACCTGGATCTTTCCCATATGGCTCAGCTCTTGTTCGAAAAATGTCCTGCTAATGATTTTAATATAATTATCTTTGTTTTTATGGAAAATACCTATTTTTTTCCCTCAGATTTGTTTCACGCCTCCTTTGACCTCTTAATGCCTCTATGTGATACGCTGCCTACCTCCATCTATCTTCAGCTGAGTCAAACACTTCCCCTCCGATGGTGTCGTTGTCGGGGTTGAGGCAAATCTGGACCATGTTGCACACTGCTTCGTCGCCCCAGTCAGTGTCTCTCCGGGCCTTATTGAAATGCATCAATGCTTCATTCACTAGGCCCATGTGCCTAGTAATAAATAAAACATTTGGAGCTGTCAGATCAACTATGTCAGCTGATCTCTTGAAAGATGGTGTTCATACAGGCAGCAGCTTAACATAGTGGCAAAGATATTGGATTTGCGAACAAAAGGTTGCTGGCGCAAATCCAAAGCAAGGTACTGCTCTAGTAACTATACATAAGCTCAAATCAATAACATAATGCATAAATAAATTAAATTAACAGCTCATCTCATTGCTACCGGCTTCTATTTTGTTCTTCCAACATAAACATAACCATTGCCAATTTTGCTAGACTTACCAGCAGTACAAGCCTTTACAGAAGTTGTACCCTGGTTCCATTGGGACCCTCTGAGAATGCTTCTCACATATTTCAAAGTAGTCTGGGGCATCATCAAGCTTCCCTGTTCTTCTTAGGAAGGTTATAAATTTGGCCAATATAATATAGTTATCTGTCAAAAAGTATTAAGAGAGGAGAACAAATTAAATCTGGTTGCAAGTATATAGGCTGTATTTGAGCATCTGACTTTGCTTAGCATCTATCCCAGTAGTACATTTAATGGCAGGCTTTGTAATGGTCGGGAGTTCACGTGTAATGATGCACATTTGGTAGAGCTTTGGTAGAACAGACTGAATCAACCTGTGTTGGCTTTATGATGCAGCTATAACACGCAGCTATAACACGCAGCTATAACACACACTAAAACTATACCAAGCTAAAAATTTGTGGCATATTAACATGAGCAGTTTGATGCTTGGGTTCGGGAAAAATATTTAAAAAGTGCAGAAAAATTACTAAAGGTGTATTAAAGGTAAGGAATGACATGATTTTTCTGTTGGAGTTTTCATGGAGCGCTATAAAGAGTGAATGTACTATCCTTTCTGTATATAATGATCAAACGCTTAATTTAAATATTGCTGGGGTGTCAATGATTCAAACTGCAATTATTAAATTACACTTTGACAGACAAAAAAAGGTGTACCTGGGAATAGCTTCATCAGTTTGGTGTACTGAAGGACTGCACTGTCATACTCTTTTTTCCGGAACAGCAGATCCGCCATTAGCTACAAAAAAAGTCTTGGATTAATAGAAAATTGGTTATTTCTCGAACCAGTCAGCAGGTGCGATATGTACTGCATTTAGATATGTTGGCAGAAGCCGTGTTTTTCTGAAATGGGTTCGCATGCATTTATCTTATTTAAAAATTTGTGCATAGAATAATTTAGGTTTGCATGGTGAGAGGTTTTAGTGAGAGGGTAATACCAGGGCCATCTCTACTTTGTTCTCCTGATTATTCAGCAACATGCACCGGTGGTAACAAGATTCCACATCACCCTGCTCCAAGCATAAATACGCCTGCTCAAGAATTATCTGAGACTGCAATACAAAACAAAGTAACCAGATATTAATGCAGTTCCATTTCACCTTATTTACCCACATTCCATAAAACAATTTCAAATTTAGTATAAACCCCCTAAATATTTTTGTGCATTCATCTGATGATCAGTAACTAAATCTAACAGGATGCTAGCCAAAAGATTGACTCTACCTAGAAAATTACAATAACCATAATAATCAAGCTGCCCTCTGAAACAAATTATGTGATGTATACATAGGAGCCTGTTACTGACTTTGGTTTTTCCCTCGGAATAGGTCAGGGCTTCCTTGTAAAATGTATCAGCCCCCACAAAGTCTTGCTCGCCACGTCTCAGCTGGGCCAACTGACAGCAGATGGAGGACAACACCAGCCGCTGTTCTTGTAGAGCTTCAGGCTGCTCCAAGGGGAGGCGTCTCAGGACATTTTTCTGGATATTATAGGCCTTGGGGAGCAACCAATATACAGTTTCGATTTACATGCCATCAGACTTACAAGTTTGAGTTCATAATATACATATGCCCTTGTAAATAAAGGTCAACAAATATTATGACAAAATAAGTAAGAATTTTATTTTATGTTATAACATATAAAAAAAATTAGGGAACTTAAGCATATATGATACAATTATTGTACAAGAATGTTTAAACAATTCAAGACCGATGATTAAGTTTGTACATGACGTACATATGTTTCCAGTTAATAAATTAATGTATTGTCTCAATTCAGTCCCGTAAGCAATGAGGACTAGGAATAATGTTCAGTGTGCTGAACAACAGAGCACCAGTCCATCATTTTCAGATTTGAAAAGTTTTAAAAGCTAAAAGATATTTTGCGGAAGTAAAAGTTAGTGTAAATTAAAAATAAGTAATTTTTTCAGCCCCTGCAATGTTTCTCTTACCTTCTCCAATGTTTCAGGTACAGGAGATTCAAATCTCTGGTTGACTGTGGTGAGTAATCGCAAGTATTTCACATCACTCTGCATGGTTGGCAAGTCATTTGCTGGACAGGATAACAGATGACCACACTTACCATGAATTCAATCACATAAAAAAACTTTAGCATCAACAATGTCACACATTGTTACTATTACTACTAGTTAAGTAAAAAACTAATGTTAACTAGTGTTAAGTAAAAAAACAAAACAGTATATCCATCTGCTAAGTGAGTCAATTGAGAGAAGAACTGAGTAGCAGCCATACTTACTGAATTTGAAAACAGCTACATACTATGGATTATTGCATTAAAATATTTACTAATATATATATATAGTTAATAATTTACTGGCTTCATGATCCAACACTTGGTTAAGAACTCCTTGGGCTTTTTCATATTGCTTCAGTTTCAAGAGAAGCTCCACCAAGTCGTTACACAGGAAATCTTGTCCACTGATCTTCAGAGCATTTTCGTAATAAGTAATTGCCTGAAAATCATATTATACTGTCGATTTGTAATTGGCATGGTTAATTTCCTCATATACACACACACACACACCCACACACACACACACACACACACACACACATGTACATTTAAAATGGCTGTTTGTCGATTTTACCATTCACTAGCCCAGGTGCATGAAAAAGTTCATCTCTGACTTATATTCAGACGTGACACTATCCTATATTGATAGCTACATACCTTGTTGTACTGATGCGTCTTCACTAAAGCTTGCCCAATTTTCCGTGCCAAAACCAAATTTTTGGCAGACCCTTTCAAGGCGCCCTGATACACCTCAATTGCCTTTTCTGGCTTAGAAAGTAAAAATATGTTGTTAAACGTTTCAGATTTCTGCTAGTTGCATCAGCTGAAATCAGATTATGCCTAGTACTTCCTGGTACTAGATATCAACAAATTGTGTAATACCTCTTGTACTGTCATGTATGCATCCCCCAAGAGAACACTTGAGTGTGGGCCTGGAAGGTCAGCACATAGCTCCCTAAAATGGAAACAAAATCAGTCAACCACTGCAGTAGCCGCTGATAAGTGCATTGCAACTTCCAGGTCTGGCAACTTCCAGGCCTAAGCTAGGTGATTTACAGCTGTGAGGTTTGCTAAATGCACTTAAAACCAAGCCCTTCCAAATGGCTCAGTCTATAAAGGCCCTTTGATCCGGATGTTTTAGGTCAGAATCCAGATGAATATGCCGATTGTGACCAGTTAATTTCTGTCGGTTTCAATGATGCTTTAGGCTGTAGGCACATTACTGTATGCTTATATATATATATACACGCATACAGTAATGTGCCTACAGCCTAAAGCATCATTGAAACAGACATACACTCACCAGCCACTACACCTTGCTAGTACCAGGTTGGATTCCCTTTTGCCTTCAGCCTTAATTCTTCATGGCATAGATTCGACAAGGTGCTGGAAACATTCCTCAGAAATTCTGGTCCATATTGACATGATAGCATCACGCAGTTACTGCAGATTTGTCGGCTGCACATCCATGATGCGAATATACTGTTCCACCACATCCCAAAGGTGCTCTATTGGATTGAGATTTGGTGAGTGTGGAGGCCATTTGAGTGCAGTGAACTCATTGTCATGTTCAAGAAACCAGTTTGAGATGATGTGAGCTTTGTGACATGGCACGTTATCCTGAAGTAGCCATTAGAAGATGGGTACACTGTGGTCAATATCCCCCACACCATTACGCCACCACCACCATAAACCAGCCTGGACTGTTGATACAAGGCGGGAGGGATCCATGCTTTCATGTAGTTTATGCCAAATTCTGACCCTACCATCTGAATGTCGCAACAGAAATCGAGTTTTTCTAATCTTCTAATGTCAAATTTTGGAAAGCCTGTGCGAATTGTAGCTTCAGTTTCCTGTTCTTAGCTGCCAGTAGTGGCACCCAGTGTGGTCTTCTGCTGCTGTAGCCCATCTGTTTCAAGGTTCGACGTGTTGTGTGTTCAGAGATGCTCTTCTGCATACCTCGGTTGTAACGAGTGGTCAATCAGTTCGACCCAGTCTGGCCATTCTCCTCTGACCGCAACAAGGAATTTTTGCCCAGAGAACTGCTGCTCACTGAATATTTTCACTTTTTCGGTTCTCTGTAAACCCTAGAGATTGTTGTGCGAGAAAATCCCACTAGATCAGCAGTTTCAGAAATACTCAAAACAACAATGCCACGTTCAAAGTCACTTAAATCATCTTTGGTTTACAAACACGACGATCTGCTGATCTGTGGGTTGGACTGCTTCAGTAAATATACCTCAATTGTGTAATTGTATATTTAATATAATAAGGGAGATAATTATTTGAAATAATAATACGTTGAAATAACATTCATGGGCTAACAGGTTGCTTTGTGTTAACTAAAAAAAAACAACTTGGGTAAGATCAGTTAAACAAAGTATTAATGAACCAGACACATGGCACAAGCTTCAGCTGTACATTGACATTATTTAAAAGATTTAACTTGGCAACCATGGAATCCTTGATGCAAGTTTCTCTAGTGTTGACCACTCTTTCTGGCCCTTTCCAGCGAAAACACTCTCCATTCCCCTTCATTTACATGACTTAAAGCCTTAAACTCCCTTGCTATAAAACAAGATTCTTTTGCCTGTGTACTGGAAAGCTATTTAAAAAAGATGGATCACTGCATGGGAATTCTTGACTACTTGAACAAAGAAGTTAGCTTCAGTTTATCCTAGAAAATGACACCCAGCTGATCGCATGTTCGCACACCCAAATGTTGAAGTCTCCCGCCACCTAAGTGTCATTACAGCTATACCATGCAACTACATGCCACTGTGTGAACTGTTACATTTTAGATGTGATAGAGCAAGGACTGAATTCCAGCATTAGGGTTAGGGTTAGGTCCATACTATTCTCGACATCAAGGAATCTCTGGATGATAAAGCCTTTCATCCTGAATATATATTGGAAGAAACTGTAGCCTAAGGTGCTAAATGATTACAGAAGACCTTGCATCTTTCCTTATGCTTAACAAATTGTTAATGTAGCCAATGATTTCGGCTTTGACTTAATTGAGTTTGAGTTTCGCCTTGAGTTAATGAAGAGTATATCTACTGGATAATCGGATTGCGGCTAAAAGTGGGAAAACTGGGTTAAAGTGAGTCTGTACCTGTAGCAGGCAATATAGAGCTTCTTGTCTCTCCGTTTGTACAGGTAAATGTGGGCCATCTTTTCCTTGGCTTCTGTGTAATGCGGCTGGTCGGGGGAGATGCCTCGTAGTACGGTGAGAGCGCTATCAATGTTATCTTTTGCCAGAGCCAAGTCCACATTGGCCACCATGACCCGGACCTCTTCAGAGGTTCCAGTGAAATTCACAATAGCATCCTGCATGATCTTTGTGGCTTCGTGCTGTTGGAAGAGCACACATCATATGGGAGATGCAACATGCACGCTATAGTCAAAATAACTTTTATTAATATCATAAGTGTTCCTTTATCTGGAGCACCAAGTTATGGACAACTCTCAACTCCACAAAATTCTGGATTAATTTCACACAGCATTGATCTCACATGCTTCATGTTTATGTTCAGTTTAGTTACATCTTTTCATAGCAGTTCCCACTACGGGTTATAAGCTGTAAAAGAAGCGCCGTGCCCCCACATCTGCTTCTTACGCTGGACCAACATGAGTCTGGATTATAAAGCTGGTGAGATGAGAGACACGTTTCAATGTACCTGCTCCCCATTCAAACGCAGCGCCTCTGCAAGCTCCAGGTACACAGATACACGATCACTCTTAGTGATCGAGGCCTCTCTCCCCTGCACCTCTCTTCTCACCCCTGGCAGGCTCAGAACCATCTTCAAGGTCTGGATAGCTTCAATGAGCTCCCCTTTCCCCTTCAGCGCTCTAGCTTTAAGCAGGTGGTATTGGGGGAGCTCCCGAATCTGTAAGAACAGATTGAAGCCATGAATGCACATAGGAAATCAAATACTTATTTAAATAACTTACTTAAATAAGGAAAACTTATACTTATTGTCTCATTTTTTATTGCCCTGTTTCTCACCTGAAAATTGTGGCTGACGCTTGTCTCTAGGGACAGGAAGCAATTTTTGAAGTCCCCCATAAACAAGTGAATATGGGCTTGCAGCAGGTGGAGATCTCCCACGGTCTGATCCAGGTCCAGACATTGTGTTAAAAACCCCTGAGCAGTTTGGAAGTCACCTTTGAACAGGGATTAGGGGATCAGGGACAGGTGTGATCTGAAATACCCCAGAAACAGCCTCATTCTCTACTCATATTCGGGGGTCAACTTGTCGGGTCATTACCATTAGTCTTACCTGAGAGGAATTTTACTTTGGCCATGAGAAAGACACCAGGTAGAACACCTGGGGAAGTTCTAACCACAGGATCTAAAATCATGGCAGAGTGCATCAACCCAAAAGGCAATGGTTGACTAAGATAACGAGGCTGTGACTAAACAAAGAGGGAAAAACACTGAAATCACAAAATGCTATTACTACATTAACGTAACGACATATCTTGCATTAGGTACAATATTGATTTTGCAGTTTGGCATCACTGACTAAGCATTTTAAAGAACATAAATAGGTACTCCCCCGTTTGCACTTTTTCAGATGATACATTTGGCTGCATTTTGGCTGCATTAGGGCAGACCATCATTCCCACTGACCCCCATTTGCTTGAAAACCTGCCTATTTCTATTGCAAGTAATGAGTACCCATTCCCGGTAAACAAGCTGTTGGGTTTACCTCGCAGAGAGAGAGGTGCATTTTCACCACTTCAAAAAGGAAGGCTGGGTTGAGCTTCTCAAAGTACTCCACCCCCATTGGCAGCCCTTGGATGGCAGAGAAGTGCAGCTCGGTGGCCTTTTTCAGCAGGGCCCACACAATGTCCGTGTCTGCCCCTTTCTTACAGGCTAACATGGCCTCAATAAGGGCTATCTCCTGGCAATCGAGACGTTAAACGTTTCAAATGCAGTCCATTTGAGAACTGTTGTCCTATGATAGAACATTATTTACTTTACATTTTTACAGGATGTGTTGATAAACCGTGTGCTGTAGGGACATCATGGGGCCTACTGCAGTAGACAGACGAACAAACAGGTACCCCTGACTGGCCGATTGACTGCTGTATTTCTCTGAGGAAGTCCAGCTGCTGCGCGGCCTCCTCCACCTGTCCCTCCATTAGCTGGCACCAAATGACACCTGCAGGATTGCCAAAGCATTTTTTTCCCTTAAATTGCATTTACAAAAAAGTACTCTATAACTGACTTTAACTGTTTAGCCCCTGATAATTCTTAAGTATTACTTAAGAAATCTTAATTCCAAGAAGACTATGATTTCAAATTGTGGCATGCAGCCCAGAGGCATGCAGCCCAGAGACATGCCCAGGCTGGCCCAGAAAGACACAATCTGTGCTGTGAGGCACAATCACAGCCAAGGACTAATTGACACACCTGGATTCCCTTAAAGTAGCGGTTTCCTTAAATACACCACACTCAGGTGCAAACCATAAAGACTTTAAAAGTGAGAGACTGCAAGCATGTATGAAAAAAGGGAGTTTGGTGGCTGAGTTTTGTATGTTTATTATTTGATGGGTTTTAAGGATGAAAAAAATCTATTTATTTTGGTTTGTAATGAAATTAATGTTTCTGCTGTTTTGAGTGTTGATTCTTTGAGTTAATATTCTCTAGTTACGTTCCTTTTTATGAAGACGCATAATAAAAGCAAAAGACTAGCTAACTGCCTCCCTGTGTCTGATCACTTCCAGACTAGGCACACCTCAGCTTGCTACAGAAATGCTATCAAACATTATCAAGTACAAGGGAGGAGTTTTGATTATCATGATCTTGAAATCATTCAGAAATACTATAAACGGTGTAGGTATTTTCATAAAAGCAAAGACTCTATTGTATAATGCACCTGCCAAGGCTCTCATACTGCTCCCATCCATATTCATTGCACTGGAGTACCATCTTGCACCTTCTTTAAACTTCTTCTGCAGGACCAGCAGGTAGCCAGCTTCACTGGCTATATCAGCGTCGGCTGGTGCCCTGGCAAAAGCACGCTCAACGAACTGACATAAAGTCTGCAGGACTTCCATGTTGTTTCCACACTAAAAATGGAAGCATTATGCATTAATGGCTATGGGTAACATGTGCTGGAATGCTTAGTAAGCTTACTTCATATGTGGTGGAGAAATATCTATACAACACACAAGCTGCTAATTTATTCCTTACTTTACATGTTAATGTTTTGAATTATTGTAGTCCCTACAAAATAAAAATAAAAACAGCCCTTACCATTCTACTGATGGGCTTTATGATACTGACATGAAGACTTGGCTTGCATGGTTCGGTTGTCTCCACTGCACTGAGCAGGGCTGGAAGATATTCCTTTGCCTAGAACATTGTATGAGTTTATGGAGTTAATGGTGTTTATCAACCTAGGTACTACAAAAACAAATAAAAATGGATCAAACAATCATTGCTGCAAAGTCCTCTTCCATCATATGCTTAGTTAAATATCTTGCCAAATATATATTTTGCAAAACTGAATTATAAAAATTAGGAATTAAGAGGTTAAACACTTAACCACATAAATGTAATTAAAAATTGAGTGCATATGAGTGCGATTTCATTTTTAGTAAAAAATTTTTACCTTGATTATATTTCCGTCCTTTGCTAAAGCATGGATTACCATTATCTGAAGAGCTTTGAAATTGCATCCCTCTTTCTGCAAAATTCTGTAGAATTTGTGTAGTTACAAATTAAAAATATGTTAAAAAAAACAATACAAATGGATCATAAATAAGACAGATGATCAAAACAAGGCTGAAGCAATTCAACTGTTTTGTCAGCACCAAATTAAAGATATTGAACATGCAAGACCAAAGTCCAGAAGAGCTCAACTAACAGGACTGCTGTTTCTAGAGCTTGTGCCCAGTCTTGTTGGGCGAGAAACAAATCCATCTTGAAGTTCAATCCTGGAAGGAAATTTGGTTGGGAGGCGATGATATAGTTCACCACATCCAGGGCCCTGGAGAAGTTCTGTTTTCCCATGAAGTACCTCATCTGCAGAAGACGACAGTTTGATCCATGTCAAGCCAAGTTTTTTTTTTTTTTTTAAATAAAAAATCCAGCAAACTTTAAAAAACTACTATAACTGCTGTTTGTTGATGGTGTTTGGTTGTTCTTGTTATTATTATTTCAGTTACCTGGTCTTAAATAACCAATTCCCTGGTCTTAAATAATAATATTGTTTTTTGTAGTACCTCAACCTAATGAATAACATAACATGTCTGGCCCGTTCAGGTTATAATAGGAGAAACAATGAGCTGTGATGCTTCTCCCATTAAATTGACAAAATGAAGGAGGTTATAGACACACTTTCACAATCTGCAAGTCAACTGCAAACAATGTGGCATTTGTCTGATTTTAACTAAAAAACTCAGATGTTTTCCTAAAAAGTATGTTTAAGCAAAAAAACAAAAACAAAAAAAACTCATACCTTTCCCATCAAGCCAAAAACATTCTTGGAGTCCTGCATTCCAGTGTCAAAGAATCGGATAGCTTTGTTTCTTTTTAAATCATTGTCAGAACTGATCTCAATCCATCCCTTAAGGATTAGCCCCTGTTTAGAGAGGTTTTAATCATTAATATATTTTAAAAGAAATATCAGTTTCATTCAGTAAGATCATTTATAATAAAATACTAAAAACTGCTGAGTACTTAACTTTATCATTATTATGAATATGATATGCATAAAATGAGTCTTTCATAAATATAATCGGGAACTCATAAGATAAAACAAGGTAAAGGAAAAACAGACCTCTCCGGAGGAACTGGACATCTTAATCATTCTGTCGATGTAGTCCTTGGCCTTGTCACTGCGACCCATGAGCCACAGGAACAGGGCACCATAGTAGAGGGCTTTATCACCTGCTGTCTTGCGACTGGACTTGAGCAGGATCTCCAGCTCAGCCACAGCTTCTTGATCTTTGAAGAAAGGAAATGTAAAGACGCTCGGCTATTACCCGTTATGCCTTGCAGAGGGACCCAGCCCCCTTATGCATCTCCAGTACCCCCTGCCATCAGCCATCTCCTCCAGGGCCATAAACAAGCTTAGGTGGAAGCAGTGGCTAACCACATTTCAACAGAGCCTTAAACTCCACTTTTTTAAGGCCAATACATATGTGGCTTCATTCAATGCACTGATTTATTTATTCCATTACAATTAATACTGTTGATTGTCTAAACATATGGTTTTAGTTTTTTTGTTTGCACCAGATGCATTACCATTTCACCTGGTTAGTCACTTTGGATGGAAAAAAAGTTCTACTACAGTAAATAAACGTAAATGTATCACGCAAAAAAAATAAATAATAATAAATAAATATATATATATATTTTTTTTTACATAATTATGTTATTAAAGAGCTTAGACATCTTGGCGTGTATGTCATTACATGTATTCCCATCGAGACCATCCGAATACTTACCGACTGCTTCACTTTGTCTGTGTGCACAGATAAGGGCCATGACAGAGCACAAGACGACACTGGGCTTGTCTTTTATTTTTTCTAGTTCTCGAATGGCTTCTTGGACACGACCTGTCAGGAACCAAAGTGGATAATGGTTCTGGTTCTGGTGTCATTTTTAAATATGTTAAGCAAGTAACGTTCCACATGTCTGAGTGTAATATGTAAATCGATATTCCGTATAAAAACCGATGGAGTATCCAGATTTTATGTGTAATTCAGAATTATTTTCATTATAGCAATCTAAGAATTATACTTGCGTTCATATGCACAAATACGAAAACAATACGGAAGCGAAAATCTGATTTATTATTTACAACTATTGTGAGTACCTTCCATTAAGATTCCATAGCTCTTAAAAAACCAAAGCACGGGATCATTCTTGTAAATTTTCAAATATTCAATTGAAGTATTTATGGCTTGGCGGTAGTATTTCTCCCCGAAATAGTATACAATTAATGCCTATAAAGAGAGGAAAACGTTGACAGTGAGTAAATCTTACATAAATAAAACATTTCAGCAGTTTATGCAAAAATAATTGAAAGTGTGGAAAGCTAAGCAGATATTTTCGAAGTCGTGTTAAACATTATGAAATTTACAATATAAAACATGAATACGTTATTAATAGAATGAAATAAAACTGAAAACAGGCAATATTCCCAGTTTAAACTGACCAGATATGTAGGATCATTTTCTGCCATTTTCAGTTTCGATTTTTCCTTTACTTAATTTTAAGTGGCAGTTTGCTTAGACTGATTTAAATTAATCGAGATAGAAAAGATTTAGAAGAATTTAGAACGGTGTTAGTCGCTGTCTCCAAGTTAGGCGTTTTCCGTTGCTACACAAACTTTGGGCACCGATTAAGTCATGTTAATCAATCACACAGGCAAACTATACTTGTGAAGTCACAGACATCTGTACATTAAAGTTTTTTTTATTTTTTTAAATGTTCCGTTAGTAGTTTTTTCTTCTTCATTACATTAGATGATATTAAGAGGCAACACTCTAAATGTATTTCAATCGATGTTTTCGATGCTGTTGTTTATTACTGCCTTGTTGGCTGGAGCTAGCAAGGGACGCACCCGTTCATTTGGAAGTACCGCGTTTATATATATATATATATTTCACCTTACGGAAGAGGGCAGTACTGTTTTAAAACATTTTATAATGTATTTATTCTTTAAATTGGTATAAGTATAAAATGTACTTTATATTGGACATGATCTTCAAATATTAAGAAGTTAGTTATTTATTATTGCTATGAATGCTAGACGGCATGTGTATTCAAAAAGCTGATGTACTAAGAAAAACATATTTATGTTTTTTTTTTTTATTTTGCTTTTCATTGTCAAGTATTTGCCTGGACGCATTTATTCTTGCGAAGGGAACTGGGTTAAAACTTCCCAAACCATTTTTAAGAAAGAGTTATAAATTCGACTTGACTTTTAGAAGTAGATTTATCAACTCTTTACACTTTATGTACAGCATTGACTCCCTATAGCAATGAGTCACAATGACTAATTTATAAGTGTGTTTTGCCATCTCACCTTATCACACAATCTCACTGGTAATATTATAAGTACTTATTTATCTCCATGCAAACAGTCCTCCTCTATTATTATGGTTCACGTTATTTAAATTATATAACTGCAACTTTCTATAAAAATATTAAGACAGGATCCTGTCACCGTTTTACATTTTCCCAGGTCCATACAACAGGTACATTACAGGATACAGAATATTATTTAATGGGGCACAGGGAAAGGCATCCAACTACTACACTGAGAGTCTGACATCTTCCTCTCAATCATTTCCTTGTCCTGGAGCTGAAAAATTTAATAGAATTTTCAGTTGAATGGATGAGGATTTTCTGGTCTATAATTTAAGACTATACAATTCAACGCAATGATTTTTGTCTGTGTTTTGTGCGTGTTTCAGAATCCGATACTTCATAGGTATTGTACCTTGCTTAACGATACAACAGCTGTGCTGGGATTTAAACCCGGAAAATATTTTTTAGTTATAAATCTAACAAATATAACGCCGCACAACTGCTTTAATTATGTCCTTATGCTTAATCATAGCCAAACGATTTGGATTGATCTTGAAGAAACACGAGATCATTGGAGACTGTTCTTTTAATCTCAAATGTTACAAACATCAGTAAGTTTAAGGTATAAATTAAAGCTTATTTCTTGTGAAACATGTACAATAGTGTTCTCAACATTAAAATCTATGATTAATAGCCTTATTGGACTAATTGGATCACTCACTGTGTTATACTAAATAAAAAAATAAAAAATAAAAAATTGTTGATACATAAACTATATTTGGATCAATCCGTGAAAATTCCATCCGTAGCGATTGCTTGAAGAAAACATGGCAGACTTAAGTGAACTGTGTACAGAGAGCTCTACAGACCCCAGGGTATCATATCTCCGCGAT
Organism: Hiodon alosoides; assembly: GCA_025775065.1. Classification (NCBI taxonomy): domain Eukaryota; kingdom Metazoa; phylum Chordata; class Actinopteri; order Hiodontiformes; family Hiodontidae; genus Hiodon; species Hiodon alosoides. The sequence goes on from JAOYSI010000780.1 coordinate 41,941, forward strand.
TGCTGTCTCAAAGTATATACATTATATTGGTGTTACGCTGCAGGTGGAAAGCATGACAGTGTGTTTGAGGGTAAGAGGTATGAACAGTGCTTTAAGGACTGTGACCTCATTGTTTCAATTCATTGATGTTATATGATATAAGTTAGGGAAAAAGATGTAGAAAATACAACTAATATTTAATATTTTTACTAATATAAAAAATAAATTAATATTTATAAACAAATTGAAATTGAAAAGGCTTGAGGATATTCCTTTTAGCTTGTCCCTTTATTAACAGCTTTTACAACCATTAAACTCATTTTATATTTGGAGTAACCCTGATAATAATGTTTTCATTAAGCAGAGAATTGACACATTTACTGTTGAACTGCATTACCATTCTGTATTGATTACATTACAAAAAGATAACTGATAAATCTTTTATCTGATATTTGCTTCAAAATATCACTAAACACCTTCCAAAAAGAACATATTTTATTGGCAACTTAAGAAGAAAGTACAGTATTGGTACGATCAGTATTGCATAAATAAACGGTAATTTTATCATTAAAAAAAACCAAAACAAACCTCAGCCATTTATAACTATTCAAGCTATGAATCGGGTGGCTAAAAGTGTTGTTGCCAGGTGATTAACCATCACTCATTCACATTCTATTCAACACTTGATTGTTTTGTACAGAATATGTAAGGTAACTGCACTGTAACTAACTCACATGAGAAAACAAAACGTGGGTAATTTGTTGCCTTAAACCGGAACATTTCTGGAATGTAGTTGAAAATGGATTTTAAAAAAAGCATGCAGCTCTTTTCACATCACCATTCAACATATCATATTTTAAAAAATCAGCATGTCACCCTCAAAGCTGTGATTGACAATAACAATCTTTATTACGGAAGAAAAAGTTGAACTTTAGAATCAAAGTGGGAAACTGCCCTGAATATTGCTTCAGCTTACATCCATCCACCATACACAGCGAGATTTCCACTGTTGCACTGTGATGATTCCGAGAACAGATTCCAAGCTCTTCTAAAGAGATCTGAGGTGCTGGGTGCCTGCTATTTGAGAAAAACAGCTAACAGCGGGGTTGAATTGGGTCACTAACGGCAGTACTGCTTAGTGGTTGAGTAAGGTTGATATAGAGCTACCCGGCAGCTAAGGAAGGCAACTAGCTGATGGTGAGACTGGGAACTTCTAACTCAAGTTGACTTCTGTCAATATTCTGCATGGGCCAGATCGCTTCCGTTACGGAACGCAAGTCCATGTTGGGATCCAAAACCTGCAAGACGGCGCATTCACATTTGAATCTTTGCTTGAGAATGATTGAATGGAACAAAAATAAAAACATTTATACTAAAAAACAGTATGTTAGCGTCAAATGGCAAAGGGGTCTTTGGGGTGTCCATCATATGGGAAAAACCTACCTGGTCCTGACACAGCTGTTTGACCGCCACATCCTCCTCACTCTCTTGCCGTCTTCTCGTGGTGGAAGAGCTGGTTGTCTGGGAGTTTTTATCCTCGTTTGATTTTGCACTTGTAGTTTGTCACTGGCCGAGAGGCGATGCCTGAAAGCAGCATCAGTGTTTCAGCAGGTAATAAAACTGGGCATATGAAGAAAGACTTCCTGTGGCCAAAATCATTTAAAACGTATCCATGATCAACAGGGAAACTGAAAATCTGCCTCAGCAATGGTACAACAGGAAAGCTGTGCGCTGAAATTGTCGTAGCTGTGTGGATTTAACGGAAGCCCATCCTTGTGCCTCGGCCATGAGTGCTCACGTCCAGGATGATGTCAATCACCCATTGTGGCATCGTCTATTTGATCAGCATGGACCTCACCCGAGTCTCGGCACCGCAACCTGTGGGCAAAGAGAGCCTTGGGCCGTGAGCAAAGACAGTGGGCCAATATAAGCACTGATTCTGTGCAAATGTACTGCATCGTTTATAAGGTGTGCAACATTACAACTCTTTAAAATGGTTTCCATTTGCAGAAAGATTAAATGACCGTCACCTAAATTAAGTCGTTCCTCCCTCCTGGCCAAAGCCAACCGGAGTATGTGGTGAAAATGACCATTTCCTCTCTGAATACTTTCCTGCTCCCCATTGACTGAAATGAACAACAAGACATTTAACCCTCCCGCCATACCTTATATTGATACGAATGCATTATAACGCTAATCCAACCATTGTTAGGTTTTGATATCCTACTTTTTTTGGATGACTTTGAAGATTTGGTCGTGCACATGGCCATGTAAGACCCCTGCGTGGCTGCAGGCCGAGACCAGATGTAACCTTGGTTGACCTCATTTTTTTCACATCTACTGGACTGCTGTGTGTCCTCAGCCAGCACTAAAGAAGTGCCTGCAGCAACAGACCTCCCAGATTCACTGGCAGAAAACCCAAAGTTACGCCACTTCTAGCATTAATACAGAGTATTATTCATTTAGAAAGGCATGCATCATCAGCTCTGTTTGGCTAGTAAATAGGGAATGAGAATAAATACATAATAATAATTAACAACTAATTAATATTATAATATATATTTGTCCATTTAAGACAGATCTCTTCAGGCCTTCTCCTTTTAACAGTCAAATCTGTGCAAACACAATAGGTGTCATGCTTACATTTCGGGTTGGACCCAGGCAGCAAAACAGTCACTCTCATTTAAAGTAATTGCCTAAATCTAGCAAACACTGCAGAAACAATGTCGCCTTGAGATCTTTTATTCTCACGTGATATAAAATTTAATCTAATAATAATTACAACACCAATAATTTAACAACAACAAGGTCCTAGTGCTATAAAATTTTTAATGCCACAAAAATTAACTGTAAAACAGCCAAGTAGGCTTGGTTTGTTTCTTCACCTCATTGGTCATGAAAATAGCACTGAAAGATAAGACAGACATTTATTAGATAAGAAATAAGTACAGGCATTTCGCAGAGCATGGGGGCTTTTAAGTAGCAGGACCCAGGTCTGAAAGTCAGCTTCTGCCCATAGACAAAACGTAGTGATTAAAGAGGAAAATTTATGATTCACTTATAACCGATATCCTATTAAGCATATCAAAGATTTATTCCCAGAGTGGCAGGACAAGGCTAGTACAGCTCATAAATAAGGCACATATTATCTAGTTCTTGCATGGCAAATAGCTGGACTTTGCGAAACCCAAACACAAATGCTGACTTTTATGTACATAAGCCTACACAACTTTTAGAGAATGGGCTTTCCGTCGCTTTTGGAACTTACCCCAGTTTTAAGATCTATGGAGAACCAGTTTGGGACATGGACCACCCTGAACCGCTTTTTAAATTATTTCAAGCTTTCCTTGTTCTTCAACCAAACATACCTGAGAACAGAATTGAATTATTTACAAAAAAATAAAGAATACTTTATACTTATACAGGAAAACGTACACTGCACTCACCTTTAAGAACTCCCAATATCCCACGTTATTTGCATCTTTGGGTCGTATGCATCTCTTGTCATTCAGAATGTCGCACTGAATTATGCCTGTTCCCCCTGCAGGACAAACACATATACAGCACTTAATATACTCGGGAGAGGAGTGATAAACGGAATTCCAAGCCCTTACATGTAAATTGTTCATTGCATTACTAAAGGACTTGTTGCTAAAGTCTGTTTACATATTTACATATTTTAAGGAAAAGCATTTTCTAGAATGCTTACCTAGCTCTCTCTCTCAATGAACATATTTCAAGCTCTATAATTATTAAGTTACCAGACAAAATGTGGTAAAAACTTTCTGCACTCAACATTCTATATTTACATTTAACATTTTAGTTGCTTAGCAGATGCTTTTATCCAAAGTTACTTACAGTTTACAATTTCTACAGTCATCCGCAAGTACCTTGCTCAAGGGTACAACAGCTGGGGTGGGACTTGAATCAACAACCTTTTGGTTCCAAGTCTGTCACTATAACCACTACATAAATAAATTGATGAACATACGCATGGCTCCGTACAGCTCTACTGTAGGAACCTTTTTGTATTTGTTTTATTATTATTGGGGTTCAAGCGGCAAAGCTGCCAGCAACCGATTGTTAATGATAGTGTTCCTTCTTCTTCTCTTTCTTCTTCAGCTCCAATACAAATTTCCAACAAATGGAAATAACTCTAACTTCTAAAACTCATTGAGTTGGTTAATTAACCATTAACCATTTACTAAAATTGTGGTTAATTATGGGCAGCTTTCAGTCATTTTTATAACTTAGGTGAAGATCAGTTTCACAAATATAGTCTTTCCAAAACAAATCTGAATTCAATTAATCGCACGGGCATGAACATTAAATGCACTGAAAATATTTTCCAGTATATTGAGAGACATAATTCCCCATACACACATCTAAAAAAAAGATTACCAGAAGAGAGACTGTTTAAGAGACCTGTTGCTAACAATGTAAACAAATGCTAGATAAACATGAATATAGTTTGATATATTATCAGTTGGTTGTTTTATTGTGTGCTTGGAACTTTGTGGAGGGTTACCATCTGCCTCCAGTTTAGACAAGGGATTTCAATTTTCCCCCAAATTAATGTGTAAATAAACCATCCTTAGCTATCGATAATGATGCTTAAATACCATGTGCATCACAAATTGCATTCTACTAAGAATTAGCCGTCCTCTAATATTCAATAAGAAAAAAAATATCAAAACAGTTTTTGAAATCCTGCTCTTATGGCTTCTTGCCATTCATATAAAAAATAATCCGGTCGTGGCCCAAGAATTCCAAATTGTCGAAGGCAACTAATTAGACTTCTTCAGAACTAAAAGTGAAATGGGAAACCAAAAGACACAAGTAAAAACTACATATACATGAAAATTGAGAATTAGGAACAAAGGCAAACTTTATACAATGGCTTGTGGGAGCCTGAAAAAGTTCTTGTTGCGGAGGCGATGCCTGGCTTCTCTTTATAAGGAGATAATTATCTGCTACTAGCTACTAAGAAAGCTGCACTGGCTAGTAATAAGGCAAATTTTGCTAATGGGTTAGACAGTTTGTAGATGTTATGAGAAAGCATACACTTAAGCGGTACCCATTTAAATCAGAGGTTTTATTTATGACCATTAAAAAAAAGTTGTTAAACATTACAATATCAAATTAAGACATGGATAACTATTTCAGTAGCTATCATTTCCGTTATGAACATATTGCTTACTTTGTGTGAACTATGATTTGTAAAGATGTTATTAAAAAACAGACAAGACGTCCATTTCAAGAGCTTCAGAAAATGTCTGCTTGTCCCGTGCCGATGGGCCTAAAGTAAACATTTATGTAAGGAATGGGATATGAAATGTGTTCTACATAATCACTGTTTATGCAGTCCTGATTCATTGTTGCTTCCTGTCCCTCTGACCCATTCCAGTGAAAGCACATTCATTATTAATGACTGTCTTCTGCAACTCTTCCTTGCCTGGCTAATGGGATTTGATGTTCAATTGGAGTATTCCTCAGTAAAAGGAACAAGCTACAGATGCACCGTTTCTCTCTAATCATAGCCAATTAGAGGCCGTTTAGCTTTGATGACTTGTTCAGGTTGCATGCACAGAGGTGTCAGGGGAGTGCAGCAGTCGCTGTCATAGTCGCCAGATGCTTGGAAATTGTGAATGCCCTTTTGAGACTGCAATAAATCATATCGGGAAAGCTGAATCCTAATCAGGTCAAAAGACAGACGCATGCACTTCCGAAATGATTTAGGTGCAAAATATGAACAATGTTTAAAAGCGAAAATGTAACTGTCCATGCCTGACAAAAAGGTTCTTTGGATGAGATTCCTCTTAAGTTACATTAACAACAAAAAGAACACGTCTAAAAGATTAGAAACTAGGCATATTTTTCACATTACAGACAATTTAAAAAAAGAAAAACCAAAGAAAATTAAACCACTGCGAATATGCATCTTGGTGCCCATTATCTAGATCTACAATCAATTACCATCTCACGTTCTTGTTGCCTGGTTCAATTATATATACATTTTTTTTTATAAGTCATCCCATTATTATACTGCAAGGAAATATTATTATGAAACTAGCAATAGTTATTTCTTTCATGGGCCTTGTTAGGGATGAGGAATGCTCTAAATCACTCAGACATCATCAGTGCGCTGGCAGGCTTATGGCGCTGGGTGTTATTATACCCCCCCCCCCCCCCGCTGCCCAGTTCTTAGCAACGGCTTCCTCACATGTAGGCGCTCTAAACAGTCTGGGCAGGTGGCAGCTCCACTCACGTCACTGCGGTGACAGGCATGTGTGGGGGGCCGCGCTCACCCATTTGTTTACGGAGAATTTGGTCGTGGACACCCAGATGGCCGGAGGGGGATTGGCCGTCATGTCCAGATCCATCTGAGTCCAGGGACAAGGGGAAACAAGAATGGCCATAATTATGCGTTATGAAGAGCTGCAAATCCCCAATGAGTGATACAATGGAATGCTTAATAAATGAATGATTAGTTCTCAAATGTGGGGATATGGACAAACTGCTCGCGTGTTCTTTAATACACTTCAGACTGGAATTTTAGTAGTAGCTTTATTTCAGTTTCATGTTACCTAAACACCGACAAAACCATCAAGAGTCTTATGTTAAATATCATCAGAGTATGTGGTATGTTGTAGAGCGCAATAACCAGTTGAAAAATGAATACTAGGCAGTACCTTGTTTTATGGCCTATTTTCAGGATTTTTCCCTTCGCAAACAAGCCCGCAGACATCTGGGTCACGTAGGTTGGTGTGGCAGATCTTGCGGTCCTGCCCTCCTGAGTAATTTTTACAATTCATAGGACCCGAATATGAAAGTAACTTTAAATTGAAATGATTTACAGAAGCAATAGAAACTATATGAAGCAATAAAAATGTGTCCTAATAAACAGAGGTTATAGCAAAAAGGCTTCAAACAATATCAGTTCTGAACTAAATCAAAAGATTGGCAAAATGGATGACTGACTTAAATGTGTTAAAAGCCTCTCTTGGTATTGAAGCTTTCAAAAACAAACTGCAGAAGGATTGTTCTCTTTAAAATGCTGGCATCTTGATTTTTGTCAGCCAAGGATTTAACAGGAAAAGCAGCTCTCACCTCTCAATAAACTCTTAAAATGGCCAACGCATGTGTAATCATTAGGCGCTCTGAGGCAGTTTGCGAGCTGATGATAAAGACAGAAAGGATTACACTCACTGTTGACATTGTTGGTGGAGGCAGTCAGCGCCGTTAGTGTATTCACATCCCAGAGGAAAATCTGCCGATCCAAACCCGCTGACTCCACCAGCTCCGCTCCAGCTATCGTTTGCATATTCTAAAGCTTTCACACAGTCCTAAATAGCAAAATTTGCAACAACAAAAAAGGCCATTATTACTTGGATTTCTCCAATCCCATTGGGTAAAAAAGATCTCCCAATGAGCAGAAATGTACTTGGTTCCTTCAGGAGAGATATTCAAGATAAATATGACATTTTGAGTTTGAGATACCCCATAGAAATACAATGTGTGAAAGCTTTTTTCAGAAATACTTCCTATGCATTCGAACGAGGGAATAGACCGATAATGATTTTCTCCCTTGATTTTTTTTCTCAGTGTGGTATTTATTCATATTCAGGAGTGCACAGCACTAACTAGAGAAGAAGCGATTATAATTTGGCCTGTCTGACTGTGAACATCTAATTTCCTTGGGGGTTCTCAATGGTAAATAAGGATAAATATAAAAATGTATTATCAAATAACTATGTACAGAAATATAACTAAGTATCCACTACAACAAAAAATACAAAATGTGTATTGGCGTATACCGTAGATTTTTAGACCTGTGATTTTCTAATTAAAAAGACAAGAGGATTACCTTGATAAAGGTTATCATTTATAACGCTGATATGGGAAATGAGCAGTGAGCTACCTTGTGCTGGTTGACTTTATTTCCTAATGATGGAACCCTTTCCTGCGGTGAAGGGCCGGTTCACAGCTGTAGTGCGTCTCTTATGACGTAGGACACCAGCTGTAGCGCGTCTCTCACGACGTAGGACACCAGCTGTAGCGCGTCTCTTATGAAGTAGGACACCAGCTGTAGCGCGTCTCTTACGACGTAGGACACCAGCTGTAGCGAGTCTCTTACGACGTAGGACACCAGCTGTAGCGCGTTCTTATGAAGTAGGACACCAGCTGTAGTGCGTCTCTTATGACGTAGGACACCAGCTGTAGCGCGTCTCTCACGACGTAGGACACCAGCTGTAGTGTGTCTCTTACGACATAGGACACCAGCTGTAGCGCGTTCTTATAACGTAGGACACCTGCAGGAAAAGGGAAAAAGAACAAAAACAAATATAGTTAAGCATTTGTTTAAAAACATATTTCTTCTACATTTTGCTTTGTCCATGGGAATACATAACCGGAAGCATCTAGCTATGCAGTGCAGTTATTATGATGCTACTACGTACCAACAATGTAACTATGAATGAACTCTGCATGTACTAGGTACTGTGCTCAAAAATTTGCATACTCTTGGAGAATTGGTAATATTTGTACCATTTTAAAGAAAACATTAATTAGCTGGCAAAACGCATTTCTTTTATTTCTTATGAGATTCATATTCAACTGTAGGTTATAACAGAATGGTACAATCATAAAACAAAACATGGCAACAAAAAAAAATAAATTAAATGACCCCTGTTCAAAAGTCTGCACAGCCTTAGTTCTTAAAACTGTGTATTGCCCCCTTTAGCATCAATGACAGCGTGCAATAGTTGTCTATGAGGCCCCAAATTCTTGCAGGTGGTATAGCTGCCCATTCGTCTTGGCAAAATGCCTCCAGGTCATGCAAAGTTTGCACGAACCGCACGTTTGAGATCTCCCCAGAATGGCTCAGTGATATTAAGGTCAGGAGACTGTGATGGCCACTCCAGAACCTTTACCTTTTTCTGCTGTAACCACTGGAGGGTCAACTTGGCCTTGTGCTTAGGGTCATTGTCGTGTTGGAAAGTCCAAGTGCGTCCCATGCGCAGCTTTCGTGCCGAAAAATGCAAATTGTCTGCCAGGATTTTCTGATAACATGTTGCATTCATCTTGCCATCAATTTTCACAAGGTTCCCCGTGCCTTTAGAGCTCAGACACCCCCAAAACATCAGTGAGCCACCACCATGTTTCACAGTGGGGATGGTATTCTTTTCACTATAGGCCTTGTTGACCCCTCTCCAAACAAAGCGCTTATGGTTGTGACCATAAAGCTCTACTTTGTACTTGTCACTCTATATTAGTGTGCCAGAAGCTGTGAGGTGTGTCAAGGTTTTATCGGGCGTATTGTAACCGGGCGTTTTTGTGGCATTGGCGCAGTAAAGGTTTCTTTCTGGCAACGAGACCATGCAGCTCATTTTTGAATCATCGTATTGTGCTCCTTGAAACAACCACACCGTCTTTTTCCAGAGCAGCCTGTATTTCTCCTGAGGTTACCTGTGGGT
>JAOYSI010000781.1:0-17836 GCA_025775065.1 Hiodon alosoides
ACACACACTCACACAGTCTCAGTGACCTTTCTCGCATGCACGCACACACGCACACACACACGCACACAGCCACTGAACCTCTCTCTCTCTCTCTCTCTCTCTCTCTCTCTCTCACTCTCTCTCTCACACACACTCACACAGTCTCAGTGACCTTTCTCGCATGCACGCACACGCACGCGCACACACACACACACACACGCGCGCACACACACACGCACACACCGTTCTTCCTGCCAGGAGGCCGAGGAGTAATGCAGCACCTCCCCCCAGACATGGCCACGCTTCTCACTTACAGGTGGGAGAGAGAGACGAGCCCCAGTTAGAAAATCTCAGCGGGAGACACAAAATCTCAAAAAACTTACAGGGCATTTACAATGCATGAGTATGGAGGCACTGTGTACCGTGTAGGAATCGCTGTGTAGCGCATAGGAATTGCTGTGTAGGAATCGCTGTCTACCGTGTAGGAATCACTGTGTTCCGTGTAGAAATCGCTGTGTAGGAATCGCTGTCTACCATGTAGGAATCAGTGTGTACCGTGTACGAATCGTTGTGTAGCGTGTAGGAAATGCAGTGTAGCGTGTACAAATTTCTGTGTAGCGTGTAGGAATCGCTGTGTAGCGTGTACAAATTGCTGTGTAGCGTGTACGAATCGCTGTGTAGGAATCGCTGTGTAGGAATCGCTGTGTACCGTGTAGGAATCGCTGTGTACGAGGGCTGGGCGTTCAACAATGCATCCTGGACACTTATGTATATATAAGCTTATCTATTGAAATGATCTCTCTTTCAATGTTTCGCAATTCCGCTGTAAGGGATCCGGAGTGCCTCGGGAAGAGGAGAGAAACGTTTCCAGGGAGTTATACAAGCGCTGCGTGAGGCTCTCCACCGGCATCATTTCCAGGCTGTTAGAGAGCCTGGAGAAAGAGAGAGAGGGTAAACGTTACCTCTGCCAACCCAAACCCGTACAGGGCCTGGGTCTCTGGCACAGGTTGAGGAATGACCTGATGACAGAGAAATAGAGGGTGGGAGGTTACTCCTGACGGCTCAGAGTTAAGCACCATCGTGGTCGAAGGGGATCATTTATTAAATGGAAGAAAATGATTTATGAAGAGAGTTACATTAAGCGGCTATGGGAAGTCTCTGTGTCCGTCACTCGAAGAAAACGAGAAGTGAATTTGTGACTGTCGGTGGCTCCTGGGTCCCTTCACAGGCCACAGACCCAGCAGGGTTGTCACTCCGCAGTCCACTCCACGAGAGGAGGAGGCATGCAACTTCACAGTCTGCAAACCATAAGCCAAAGCAACAGCAAACTGGTGGGGGGTGAAGAGCACGGTCACTAACTGCAGCAGGTCAATGCAAATGCGTATAACACAAAGTACTGCGGGGATAACAAGACTGGAACAGGAGAGCGCGAGTCAATGACATGCCCCGTATGCCCTGCAGTCAGTGACACGCCCCACACGCCCCGCAGTCAGTGACACGCCCCACACGCCCCGCAGTCAGTGACACGCCCCACGCAATGTTACCTGAAACCGGAAACCCCCCCCCCCCCATCGACAATCAGGCAGCCTGATTTTCACAGGTGCCCTGAACACGTCAAGAGAGATAGCTGGTTTTGAATGTAATTGTGAAAGTTACAAAGATAAAATAAGCTTGAAATAGATATGTGACTGAAAAATGAAAACCACAGAAGACCACATTTACTTGATTAATGATCTAAAAAGAAATCATAATACAGGCGCCCAATCATCAAATCAGCAGCCTATGTGTTATAAAACAAATGAAAAAAAGTTTAACTATCAATCTGGTGCATTAACTGGCATTAATTGCACACCCCTGTAATGTCCCTGCCCCACCCGCTGACAGATGAAGGCACTGGGAGTCTTCCATCTGTTTCTGACTCAGCTGGGTGGTGCAGTGGGTGGAACCACATCCTCGTGCAAATGGCTCCCACGTGCCACAAACCCCACGACTACGTCTAGGGTTAGGGCAAACCTTGGCCAATCATCTTTCAGGTATCCCAATCCCCTGATGCCTGTGTCCAAGCTCAGGAATGTGACGGACTGTAAATAAGGATCCTCCTGGTCTATTCGCTGCCAGTTTTTTTTTACCTGGCTTTTGGGGTACATCTAGCGGACAGTATTTTATACACATTTGTTTTGTGTGTTGAAAGATTTTGTGAGTATATGATGGATAAAGTGATTGATTTACTACTGCCAAACAAACTTAAACACTTATTAAAAAGTGGGGGGGTGTTTTTTTACTCCAAAGATTAGATGGTTTGTAAGTAGCTCTCTAAAGCCATTATAAATGCTTTACTTTCCCCCAAGAGGGAAAAAAAAACCGCTCCAGACCTTTCTTTTGCTTTTATTCAATTAACCGATACTAATATGCATAATTGACATTGAGTCTTGCACAATTCAACGCTGAAAACCAGAGATGTTAACCGTGTTTAAAGTTTTTATAGTCAATTATGCGAGATTGTTTTATAGAAACTGAAATCCCTGCTCCAATATCCGGACAATGCATTTGAAGCTTGGTTTAAATGGGTCAAATGCCCGTAAGAGCATTTGGTTTCTGGCTCTCTTCTGTCAGCCTCTATAGACCCTTTTGACGAGCCCGCTACATTTTTATTTTTTTTTAGCTTTACTGCACGATTTTTTTTATTCTGCTCAGACAAGCTCTTTTCAGAGTAAAGGATCCCAATAGTTTCTTGCTTCCAGAGCGCAGATCCTTCCCTCCGGTCTGTGGCCGGTCATGGCTAAAAGTGGCCAGCTCGGGGTTCAACATCAGGAGCTGGCAGAGGTGCTGTTTCCCAGGATCGGCCACTCACCGCCCCCACCCAAAAATGTGCTACCATCGCCCCTCCTATAGTAAGTTATAAAACGTAGGACCCCTCTGTGACGTGAGGCTCTGGGTTGTCATGTGAACAAGATTGTTTCTGTTAACCCTCGTTAGCAAGCCATTCCATCCCGCGTATGTAGCCAGCCCCGCACAACACTCACCTAAACATAAACAGCCTCAATCTAATCTCCAGACGCGAGGGTCGGGAAGCGCAGGTTATTTCCAGAGCGGCTCTGTGTGAGAGTGAGCTTGACATGGCTGAGCGCTACGGAAATAGATCTGGCCAGCGTTCGCCTGGGTCCTGGGAAACAGCCTGACATGCCTGTGAAGTGCTCTCCCGTTGACCATCAACGGTAAGAAATGCAAAGGGCCGACAGAAGGGCAAAACTGCTGGGATCCTAATAAGGGCAGCGCCTTGTGTTTTTGTCCATTCCTTCTGCTTTCTTCCAACAATCAAACCACTTCAGTCCTCGAGGCACAAATTTGACCAGCAGCGGACGAGTGAAACCCAAGCTGGGCTTATTGGGCTCAGCTGGATGATTGTAAAAAGCCATGCGCGCATCGCTGTTGCTGTCGATTAAGCGGTCGTCATGCCTCCCTACTGACCGCCAATGGCCCCGGGGACAGACCGCACCGCAGCAGTACAGGCCAATACCTTTCCACCACTGACCTACAGGCCAATACCTTTCCACCACTGACCTACAGGCCAATACCTTTCCACCATTGATCTACGGGCCAATACCTTTCCACCGTTGATCTACGGGCCATCTTGTAATGCTCTTGAGATGATTAAGCTGAATAATGTTGTTTTGAAACGTTCAGAATTCAGCCTGGTTAACATATATTTAGCAATTAACAATAATTAGCATTATTATATACTATTATTCCAAAGGAGGGGTTCGGGGGTTCGGATCTGATCAGGTGGCTGCTGGTCTGAATTTCACGAGGGGTAAGAGCCCCCCCCCCCACGATAGGAAGTTCTGCAGCGTTCTATGGAAGCTGCTTTGGGTTAGAGACTAGCCCTTGTTCATGCATAGTCAATAAGAAAGAGTCTTTGAATCCTGCAGAACATTGGGCTATCGACATGGAGAAATCAGCTTTTGTGTTGGCATAATAACTCTGGAGGCTGCACATTCTTTGTGTTTGCTCCAGTCCTCCGTAAGGTCAGTAGTCAGTTTTTGATTTTTTTTCTTCCCATTTCGTCAGCACTATGGCCTTGTGAGTCTAAACGATTATATAAATGGTATCCGAACTAATCGCAGCCTGTCTTTTATGTTTCCCCCCCGGTGACAACTTGTAGTCCGTGCTGAACGCAGAGCGGCAGCGCTCGCGCCACGACAGCTTCCACTGACGACGCAAAGTGGACCACGGGCGGTCATCTGTCTGAATCCAGTGCCGCCTGATGAACCCCGCTGAGGCCCACGGTTCCTTCTGCCTCGCCGCATCCTCCTGTTACCGGTACCACCATCAGCACCATTGTTGTGTAACAGCTCACCGAACTGTTGCGAGCGACCATCTGCAGAGAAATGTCCGTTTATTTAAAAATGGTCCAATGGGTTCAGATGGGTTTTCATTCTGGCATTTAAAAAAATTAAAAATATAAAACATTACGTAACAATGCCACCTTCAGGCTGCAAACAGAATCAGAGGGTCTTGTTTGTTTGCGATTTCCCCTGATGAGTGGAGATTCTATTTAAGCGCAGAACAGAGCGTGTGAGATAACCGGTCATGGCAACAGCCACGTGTGCCCAGTGTTGTTTGTCTGGCGAGAGGCTCTCTGGGAGGGAACGCCACGCTTATATAACCAGGCTGAGGAGGGAGAACAAAGACAGGATGTTCAACCGTTAGACGATCCAGACGGAGCCCAGACGGAGCCCAGACGGTCAGTTCTGGGCCTATACGAAAGCAGCCGCCTATGGCCTTGCGTTTCATGGGCAGTGCATTTCAGTACTCTTCACTCATGCCACAAGTTGTTCATTTCTGTCCCAGACTCTGTCCTTTTCTTCTTGTTGACTTGGGGTGGGGGGCAGAAAATAAGAACTTAGGTTCAGAGTTTTAGCTATTTGTCACATGGAAGAAATCCTGCTGGTAATTACAATAGTCCTTCGCATGAAGCAGAAGGTTTCCTCCACACAGCCAATTCTGAGAGTAGCGTCGTGGGAGGGGGGATGTAAGACAGTTAGCAGTAAAATACAGATTTACATATAATTTCTCCTAATTAGGAAAAACTCAAGCATGGAAATGACTTAAATAATTGAGTTAAGATTAAAAATCGGTAACGAGTCGGTAATGGTTTAGTATGTAACTAGTGGGTGCTGGGCCACTTTCCGCCCATTATGTAACCCAAGGGTGCGGGCGGGGGGGCTCCTGAGATCTGCTTCATAGAGCGTTAATGGGTTGTTTTCACATCCATCTTCTCATTGTCTTATTATCCTGTTGCTCTTCTAATCCACCAGTGCAAGGATCGCCAAAGCAGAAATGTGTCAGATGAAAGCAGTCACACTTTCTCCCTTACATTGTCTTGCGTCCTCTTACTCAGTATCCAGTATTTTATTCATTTGTTCCCTGTGTATGGAGCTTGCTTTTAGCCAGGTAAAAATCACATCAATGAGCAGTAGAGGCGACTGCATCCCTGACCATATCGTGACCCTCCTAATCCAATCCAGAGACGCACATGTTAGTGCTGCCTAACACGAAACAGTTTCCCCAGCGTGCCTCGCCCTGCAGCCAGAACGCCGGCTTTTCGTACCGGGGGCTGTCACTCTCAGGGGGCTGCTCTATCTGTCACTCCACCAGCTGAGCGGGCGTGGCCCTGCAGGGAGACACAGACCCACAAGGTACCGGGCCAGCTGACAAACACAACACAGTAGCCAAGAGCTGAACGTGTGCGCTAATAGAAGAGGCACATCCTAGGTAAACGCAGTGGGAAGACAGTGCACAGGGATGCAGAGGGATGCAGAGGGATGCACAGGGGAGCACAGTCACTAGTAGTTGTCCTCCAGCCTGTGCAGTGTGTATCTGCTTGGAGTCTTTGTTTTCACAACAAGCGACCTATTATCTTCTGATTGCAGTTGCTAGGGTTTGGTAATTGTTACTTGGCCTTTTGCTATGTCGACGACAGCTTCTCCACGTCTACTCTGCGTTTACCATAGGCTGACAGCGCAAACGTTTCAGCTGGAGAATTCCCCAGACTGGTGTGAGAGCAGTGGCTCTGGAGTGGCACACTCAGGGATTAAAGTCCCGCCATAAATATGCCAGTCACAGCCCCTCAGCACAGGCCAGCTGGAAGAGTGCATACATTTATTAAAGCAGAGAACATCCAAGATCATCTTTTTAATCTATTCCATTTCCAATATTTTAAAGTGGGTGGCGCGATTACTATGTAATCTCTCATATGTGGGGAAATGCCTCTACTTCTCAGCTTCTGGGTATGCACGTTCAGGTTATATGGAAATATTAGCTAACAAACTATGCTAGTCATCACCTTACGTGTGCAAGAACTTAAGCACTATCAGCCTGAACAAATGCGACCTAACATACACACAGCATCTATGTAAGGCTATATAGCCGACTCCCTTCTGTGGTTGGCTTTATAGATTTTTGTGAAAAAAAGAAATCTAAATCTATCTAAGAAGAAAAAAGCCAATGAAATTCCTGTGGGCTGCCCACCCTCGACCCCCCAGTCGAGCCTTTTAAAAATATAATGAATTATCCACCCCCCACCTTCAGGTCCTGTTTGACTTTCCCGTGGGTCCACAGATTTAGCGCTAACCACCACACACTCAGGTTATACGCACTGACTAGCGCAGCGGCTAAGAAGACCGTGGCATGGAAGACTGACTTGGCGAAGAGCGCCTCCGTGTTTACGTAGCGGTGGAGCACACCAGAGTGGATTACACCGGTGTTGAGAATAAGGACAGTTCCCCCCCCACCACCAGCTCACGCAACTTTGATCCTATTATTCTTCCAACAATTAGACCCATCGGAGCAATCAGCAAAAGAGCATGTTGGATAGAGATGGGGAGAAGAGGAGACAGAATAGGGTGAGATGTTAATTAAAAAGGACTGATTCACGGATTGATGAAATAGGACGAAGCGCACGTAGCTTTCAGATTTCTCCGTAATTAAATAATTATTTACTTCTATAAACACACACAGATTAACTCGTTATTAAACAGGATATACACGAGGACCACCCCTATCTTGGGGCTGATAGAAACTTCACTGGCACTTGTCTCTGGCCCTTAAGTGCAATATTGCCATCTTGTGGCAGGTCTTCCATGCCAAATCAGTCATATTTAAGGCTCGCTCTTGGGCTGTCTCAACATACACAAACACGTGATGTGAGAACGCATTATCTATGGGAAAAGGAAAGCTGCTCTGCGAGGATGCAGAGCTAACGACAATGCAAATCCCAGAATTTCTGCAATCGGTTGTGGGGGATTCCTGCTGGTGTCGTCAGCAGTTGAATCATTCATATTAGCAGGTGTCAGGAAAGCATCGACCGCGGCCAATTCACTCTCAGTTCCCAGCTGTGTGAGAGTGAATGGAAGCTGCCCTCCGCGACATCGTGTGCGCTGTCGACTTTATGGGGAGAGACGTTCAGTCGACGGATTGTGTTTATTTACTGAGCACCAGTAATCAGTCATGCGATCTGAACTGAGCTGCTACAGTTTGCATATTGAGACCTCTAAAGCACTTATAATAATATAATCCTTTCAAAAAAACAAATATTGGTACCTTCTCAGTGCAGGTTAAAGATTCAACAGTGCAGCACCCCTGGATGAGAACCCTTGCCTTAACTGGGTTCCATCTGCACAAAACAAACTGGCCAAGATGAGGGTTTTATGGCGTGTAGGTGAGCCCGTTTCATCACCATCACGCTGTTACTGGAAAAAACCGCCGCTGTGCTGTAGCAGGGCCTGATATAGCTGGAACAGATGGAGCCCCCCCCCCCCCCCTTTCTGCACACTACGCGGACACATGCTCCAGGGAGGCCCCAGGTTCCTCTGCCTTTCCCAGGGCGGAAGGGCTCTCTGTCAGCTGGCCCTGCTCTCCGACGGGGCCCCTTTGGACCACCACCAAGCCCAGCAGGTAGCCCCCCCGTGCACAAACACACATTCATAATGAATGGGACGGTGTACTCGCCTGACGGCGTATTTAAGTGCATTATCACAGTTAATATCCCTGCTCTTGTGTATTTCCACCCATTTCAACTGCATGGTGTGTTTTATGTGTGATGCGGTCCCTTTTGAATGTGACGTGCAGTTAAAACCGCCCTCGCTGTTCTTGCCGTGTGTAATTAACTCTGTGCCGGTGACAGCGGTGGTTTGTGACCGAGCGAATAGAACACAAACCGCGTTGTTTACTCATTCCACTATTCTCTCTGTTACATCGCCACAAATCTCTCTAAAGCACTCTAACGCATGAGTTACGTTTCATAATATCAGCCCCTTCACCCAGATACCTTTTTAATCACTTATTCAAACAAGCCACTGCCCGCCTCTCAAATGATTCATTTGGTTTTCTCCGGAATGTGAGCAGACATTTCTTTAATAAATTAGAAGTCGTTGTCTTATCAACGGAATTTTAGGAAGCAGCTTCCTTCTCCGGCACAGGGGGAAACTGAACCTAGGATGTTTTTGCCGGGATTTAAAAAAAAATTCAATGACATTATCATTTACATATCTACAAGTCACCCTTCTACAGAGGTGCTCTAAAGGCAAAGGTGGAGCGATGGTGACCAAGAGCAACAGCACAGAATGGCGAGTAACAAAGGGAATAAACAAGGCAGGGGAAACAGTGCTATGATGATGAATGATGTGCAGAAAAGAAGGCTGCGCTTGACTCCAGCAAGGCCCCACGCTGCCCGCTCATCGGGTGGCCGGTTCTACCCACATACCCCGTCCCCTCCCCCGACTGCCCCCCTGCAGCCTCTTCTGCCCCACTAATCATCCTTTTCAAAGCCCCAGGGAGGACAGCCACTCGAGCGGCGGCTAAATGAAGGTCTTCGTTTCCGCCTCCCCACCCCACCCTGCTCTCCAGCTGACAAAACTGCTAATTATGTCCCTGGTTGTGGGAAGAGAGCGGCAGACTGAGACAAAAAAGTCCCGTTTTCGTTGAGCTGGATCATGTGTGAGTCCAAGGGAAGTCCAGCAGGTTCGGAAGGCTAGGACAAACACACATGGATTAATGCCGTGTTTACCCCAATGCCTCTGTATTGTGATGGAAAACGTAAGGCTGCAGTGGGCACAACTGAACATGGGAAATGATACATTTTAATATGTAATAATATTTATGAACTAAAGTATGTATCATTTCCACAGAAATACCACACACCCCTTGGTTAAGTGGATTTGTTTTCTAGTGCTCCAAATGCACACTCATTTCTGATTGCACAAATGAATCCTTTTCCATCGACTACAGGGGTACTCCCAGTGACAGGCTGACAGGGCATTTGACTACAGACTACTGACTACTAGTTTTGAGATTACGCTTGTGTACTATAAAGCCTAACTGAGCCACAACTCCACATTAATATAATTGGTGAGCTAGTAAAGGTATTTTAAAATCCTTTTAAATGTCATTGCTTGTTTCTCGTGCCAGTGCCTTCCCTGTTTAGCCACGGGTTCTGTGGTAGGAGGACAGTCACGTCCGTTGGAGTCTTGAAGAAGCACCTGGAACACAATACAAGCTAACATTTCTAACTACAAAGGACAGATTGATTGGGTATGTCACCAAGGTGATACCTCCCCACCCCCTTCCTCTGATGTTGAAGGTGTTTGATAATGCTAGCTGAGATGTGCTAGATAATATACATTGTATACTGCATAATTTGTCTCGAACGCTAATCCCCATTGGATTCACATTATGACTATAATTGTTGAAAATTAGCTACATAGCCAACTGAACATAAATAAGGTATAATAGCATACCTGTATCTGTGAGCTGCTTCCATTTGATTGCTAAACTGGGCTGCTGCATTAACCCAGGAATAAAAATGGGAAATAGCGGTTTCCAAAATAAACAAACTGGTGATCTTTTTCCTTGCTCAGCAATTGACATTTTGCCATTAATAAAACAATGTTGTCATTAATACAGAACTATTTGCTACAGCCTACACAGTGTTCTCATTTACACTTATATTAAATGTTATCTGTTGGCTGGTAAGAACAAACTATGCAGGGTGAATAAATATGCAGTCACGCTTGCTTTACTACTCAATTTCCTATTCAACTGAACTACAATGCTTCCATCTAGTGGCTATACATAAAAATGTGTTATCGACATGAACAATGATCTGATATCCAAATAATTAACTTTCAATAATTAAAAATAAATAAATAAATAATAATAATACTATGTAAATCTCTGGAGAAATTTTGCCTGCAGATGACATCCATGCTGGAGACGGATACCTCAACTGTATCCTACGGTACGTAGAAACACATATATAACAGCCACTAATATTGCAGACTGAAACCAGATGCTTTCCAGAGAGTTTCATGTGATGCATACATTACCTGCCCCAAGGTATGACAAAGTTTGTAAAATGTGTGACAGAAACTAGTTAATAGAAATTTCTGTGCCAAACTCTTCTCTATTTAATTATCTGATTAGTAGTTGGTAAAGTAGCCAGTTAATTACTGATCCTGAAATTCTTTCTTAAATGGTTTTAAAAGACTAAAGGTTCAGCCAACTACATATAGATCACTCAAATAGGTCTTACACAATGTGGTAGAACCTGTGCCAGTGGGTTGTAAGGCTTATAAAGTTTAGCCACCAAGTTTGGCAGCCGGACAGAAGCTGCAATCAACTCAAGCATTCTGGCAATAACAAAACGGTGCTGTATTAGGGGCATACCCAGTCCAGCAGGCTGCAGAACTGGGTTTTACCCTCGATCCTCTAAAGTTTGGTTTCCAGTTGGCATAGTGTGGACTGCAGCCATGCCATCTGTCTGCTGATCTCCACTCCGCCTTTTTCTCTAACTCCATTATGGTGATGTATTCTGCTAAGAAGCACAGAGAATGCAGTACAGTATAAACTTTCATTTTCAAGGACAAATTTTGATTTACAGAATATCTGGATCTTCGTCCCTCCTGTGCACTTGACCTGTATTCCTTCTGTAGTCATTAAAAATAATTACTTTATGTCATGACTGGGTTAAAATGTGGTTTGAGCTTTATGTTTTCCTAAATATTCTCATTAGCTGAAATCAACTTGATTGCGGATTTGTGATTTTATTAGATTTTTTGTCAGTGTGAGGTTATTGCCAGTGATTCAGGAGCAGAGATTGACGGGAAGACTGTGGTATTTTTTCTCATTAACCACTTGAGGGCGCCCACAGTCTTGACTGTGACCTGCCTGCCGCAAGACACTTCACCTGTATCAGACCAAAATACTGTGCGTCATGTTGGAAAACTTGGAGCCCTCTTAAACCTGAGCAGCTACGAGTTATATTACCCTTTTACTGCCTAAAATATTAAATAATTTTATCATCTAATTCCAGATACTGTAAACACTAATACGAATCATAACTTCCAGGGCTGGTTTTATACGCGGACACACTCGAATACACACATTGTGGTCTCGCGTATCATCTGTCGTTTAGTAGTCACCTGTGGTTTCCACACATTCTATGTAATTTTGGTGATGTCATTGGGCTCGGTAAGGCAAGAGCCTGTCAACAAGACAATTGTAATTAACGAGCTGCTTGACACTCAAAAGTGTAATACTGTAAAAACCAGACAATTGAATAACTTTTTGAGTTCATCCGCTAGTTTGCTCCACTTTTTGTTGACATTAGTGGCATTGACGTTTGTGTGTTTCTGTGGGTAAAGTGGAACTCTGTACTTTCACCCGAGCTATGTCAAAAGATGCACCTGGACCTCAATCAATCTCAAGGTCAGGTTGACAGGAAATCTGCGTTAACCCGAAAATGTTATGTGCTAAGTGTAAGTTCTGCAATTTCTTCAAACAAATGATTGAAGTTGCGTTCTCAAAATAACACATGACTGTCTGCACAGCTGGTGAGTATTTGTTGGTTTTTTGTGTGCTGGAAAACAAATCAGGCAAATGTGGGGGGTAAATGTGTTTACACAGAACAGGGGGTCCTTTCCGGAGAATACAGCTGAGAAAACATGACAGATCCAAAGAGATTGAAATGGACGTCTTCATGTGTTGTATTCATTTGTTCTACACAGTGAGCTTCAGGGTTCTATTCATTTGTTCTACACAGTGAGCTTCAGGGTTCTATTCGTTTGTTCTACACAATGAGCTTCAGGGTTCTATTCATTTGTTCTACACAGTGAGCTTCAGGGTTCTATTTGTTTGTTCTACATAAATAGCTTCAGAGCTGGTCTTCATTGTGTCCCAGGCTGCAATACACGATAACATGGATTGGTGACAGATATACATTTTTTTTATCAGTTGCTAAGAAACGCCAGTGTGACTTGAACAACATACAGTTGTAATGTTTACTGAGTCATAAATGGCATTTGTTGACAGTAATTGCCCGTGACAAGCAGAATACGGATTCACTGAAGTGATTTTCCGATGTCTGACTGGGCGTTTACAATGTCCCGGACAGGAACAGTAATGAGTGTAGTCAGGAGCCGGAGCTCTAGACGTATTAGTTTATGTATTTATTAGGATCCCCATTAGCCTCTGCTTATTTGCAGTAGATACTCCTCCTAGGGTCCACACATAACACAGAGCACATAACAAAATATGCAGAAGAGCTCTGGACAATACTATCATAAATTAATACAAAACTCTTTTGATTAGAATCAAAACCGGGTCTCAATGAAAATAAAATGTCACTCAGAAGCATCCCCACTAGAACTGCTGCTATGCTAAGGATGTCTTACAGTAAATAGATTTTATTTGGTCACATGGGACATACTTTTGCAACAAATGCCTACTAACCCTTTAAAAATATATATTTTGCCTCGTGTTGTAGCTATTTTTCATTGTCATTTTATTTGATATGTTCACATTGTACAGCTAAAATCTAACCATATTCCTATATATTTAAATACTGTTTTATCTTCCCATGTCCATAGGATCCTATGGGCTTCTGTACTGAGTTGGGAGAGGGGTGCTTCTTCCCCATGTCACATTCCTGGGTCAAGCTGTGTACACAGACTCTGATAAACTTTCTGAAACACACACACACACACACACACACACACACACACACACACACACACATACTCACACACACATACTACTGCATACAGCGGTGCCTTTGACCCCGTAAACTGCTCTAATTAGTGATTTCGACTGAACTTTGGAAGACTGCAGGCTTTGTTTCTCTCTCTGCTGGATGGGTGAGTTACCGTGGTTACTGTGCAGATCTGAAAAACCCAGGGGGGAAAAAAACAAGTTGGTGAGTCTTGGGGAGAGACGGTCCACACGTGTCAGAACTAGTTTGTTTTTCCCCTCGGCATAGCCAGACTCCTGCATCTGTGAACGTGCAGCCGCTAACCTGAGGGGTGACGTCACTTTTATCTGACCACAGCCGAAACGGTGAGTTGGAGTTTGTTTCCTTAGGATGCTGGTGGATGAATTATGTAAGGACCTGTTACAACGGGAAGTTAACTGGACAGCACGCACATGTTTCCTAAGGTAACAAAAAAACAACGTGCGAGCAGACTGGGTATGATCCCGTCAATGGCAGCTGGGAGCGAGTTTATAACAGAAAACACAACGGCGACATGATGAATGCGTGTCATTGCAGGTCGGAAAGAAAGCTGCGTGCGTTTGTTGTGGAGTCATGATGCTCGCCACAGACGGGGAGAGCGCAGGGGCGCAGGGGGCAAAGCCAGGGGGACAGGTGTACCTGAGGAGGAGGATTGACCTGCTGGCCGCCATCGCCCTGGTCATCGGGACGGTGGTGGGCAGTGGCATCTTCATCGCGCCCAAGGGCGTCCTGTTGAACAGCGGCTCCGTGGGTTTGTCCCTCGTCATCTGGGCTCTGAGCGGTGTGCTCTCCACCTTTGGTAAGCGTGTGTTCACTCGCATTAAGGGAGCTCGTCGCTCTGCTGAATGGAAGGGCGGGGGATTTTATTTAAATCAGTGCAGAATGAAGACATTCTTCGTTCCTTTTTATTTCAGTTTAGGCCCCAGTGAACGTGATGGCCCTGTATTGATACAGAAAGAGGATCACTGTATTGACAGTGTGTTACGCGCTGTCGTGGATAGTCTGTGCGTAAGAATCGAGCTTCTGTGGTGCACACACTCTGAATATAAAATACTGGGCAATGAACCGGAATGTTTACTTGACAAGGTAAAAAATAAATACAAGCACGGACTTTGACAATTGCAGTGTTTTAATATTGCTTTACTTGCGCAACTATTTAAATAAGGTCCATAGCCAAAGTTAACTAACAGTTTTCTCCTCTGTAATGGTTAATTCTCAGGAATCACTCGCTCAGATGCACTCAGATGCAGCATTGTGGTCTGAGTCTCGTGTTACTTTAGCACCAAGTGTTTTAGTATTTCGAGTCCATTCGAATTATGTTTGTTGGCTCCAAATAAAATTGAAAAGAAGAAGTAAAGCTTGCCACACAGTCAATTGTTACAATGACAGCAAATTGGTAGACAAATACCACGGTGTCGAAAGCTCTTGCCCTGTGATTTTTGTGTCTTTTGCTTTGTTACTCTGTCTTTCCACAAACGTGACTCCCATACCGAGCTTCGAGTCTTCGGGCTCCGGGCAAAATATTGTCAATACACAAATTATCCCACATGGGGGCGCCAGATCCCAGTGCTCTCAGTCTTTCTGTCTAAGGTCTTTCAACTTTGTATGTGTGCCTAATCCTTGGCTCTCCCTGCACCAGTAAGAACAGAATAATTCGCTGTAGTATAAATTTTAACACTTGGTATTAAAGGTGCTAGATCCCTTGGAAATGTGACTGTCTATGAGCGTGGTATTTGGGTTTACCTAGGCCTGGCTGGTTCATCGTTCTGCCTGCGTCCGTGTGATGAAAGTAACATTTTAAACTTCTTCTCCTGCACCATCTCAGGGGCACTCTGCTATGCTGAGCTGGGCACCAGCTTTAAAAAGTCTGGAGGCCACTATACGTACCTCCTTGAGACTTTGGGGCCCTTGCCTGCCTTCTTACGACTCTGGATTGAATTTGTCATGGTCAGGTGAGCCCAGTACAGACAGTTTTTTGTGTTTTGTTTACCCTTTTTTTGTGAGAATCAGGTTTTTTTCAGTTAGGATCCAGCAGTAGGTTGCTAGGATACCCTTGGTCTGTAGAAACAATGTATTAAAAACACATGGGCACAGCAGGTGTGATAATTATGCCCTGTGCTGTGTGCCTAAAGGCCAGCAGTGGCCTCTGTAGTATCCTTGGCTTTTGGCCGCTATGTGGTGGAGCCCTTTTACGCCCCCTGCCCAGCACCCCCTGTCCTGGTCAAGCTGGTCAGCATCCTGGGAGTGTGTGAGTACAGCTCATTTCTGCAAGTCTCTTTACCACACGTCTGTTTTAAATTTTCCCTATTCACCGTTTACAGCTGTCCGATCGCCAGCAGAAATATTTAATGATTCACTTATGATAGTTCTTGCATAAAAGCATTGTGAGAAAAGTGAAGAAATTCCTCTGGGCTCTGGTCTTGCTTTCAGCCTTTGTGGTAGCAGTGAACTGCTGGAGCGTGACTGTGGCCTCCCGGGTCCAGATTGCCCTCATGTTCATCAAGATGTTTGCCCTGATCCTCATCATTGTCCCTGGTATGATGGCGTTGGGCAGAGGTGAGGAATTTTAGCTTGAGATTTTTCAGCCTAACCTAAGCTACACAAAGGTCAAATGAAAAACACTGTTTGCCACAGCTCAGGTGGATAACATAACTTTAAGTGGCCTCCCATTTGCTTTGAGCTCGAACTCCTGACCGATTCAGTCTTTCATTTTCTCTGCCCTGTCTCTCACCAGGACAAACGGAGAACTTTGAGAATGCCTTTGACTCCGACTCTTTAACCCTGAGCAAACTTCCGTTGGCCTTTTATTCTGGCTTCTACGCCTACGGAGGATGGTATGTCTCCCAAAATCACAATGTTAGGGGTTACGAGTGAAGAGAACTAAAACGGCTTACTTTCCTTCTGCAGGTTTTATTTGAATTTTGTCACGGAGGAAGTCATCGATCCAAACAGGTACTTAACAAGACGCGTCGGATCTGCCGAAACAGCTGCGAAAACCGGCCGTAAATCTGAAATATTCTCTCTCTCCTACCAGAAACATGCCGCTGTCCATCATTATCTCCATGGCGACGGTGACCGTGTGCTACTTGCTGATCAATGTGTCGTACTACACGGTGATGACTGCGGCGGAGCTGCTTGTATCTGAGGCTGTGGCCGTGGTCAGTGCCCCTAAACTGGCTCGCAGGCCCCAGAGACAGATCTCTTATGTTTGTGTTTGCGCTGGCTCTGAGAGAACCTGCCTTTCTTTGCAGACGTTTGCAGATCGTACCCTGCAGGGCTTCTCCTCGGTCATCCCTGTGCTGGTGTCCCTGTCCTGCCTGGGGACTCTCAACGGCGGGTTCTTCAGCTCGCCCAGGTAACGCTCAGCTCTGCAACCGGACGCAACCCGGCTCAGCCACTTGAATTTGACACCTTTCTGTGTTTTAGGATGCTTTTTGCAGGGGCGAGGGAGGGCCACTGGCCGGTTCTGTTTTCCATGATCCACGTCCATCGTCAGACACCCCTGCCTGCCGTGCTCCTGCTGGTACAATAGTCACACAACACCCAATTACCTTTTACTCTGCTATCTGCTATGCGTTTGACGTACTCTCTGCCCTTCTACCTGTCACTACAGTACCCATTAGTAGTGTTCATGGTGGCCAGAGGAGAGCTTTTCCAGCTGGTAAACTTCGCTTCTTTCTCCCGCTGGCTGTTCATTGCCATGGCAACCATGGGGATGCTAATCCATCGTTACAGGTTCCCCCTCCACCCGAGGCCCTTCAAGGTCAGTATGGTTGCTTGTTATTTTATTAGAACAGTAACTTTAAACATTTCAGATATATTGCAGACTGCATTCACTTTAGCTGTTTGCTAGATAACATTTATCCCTCGCTTTTAACTGTCCCTCTCTCCCAACTTCGCCCCTGTATCGGTAGGTACCATTGGCCATCGCGGTTACCTTCACGCTGGTCTGCTCTTTCATTGTGGGCCTGTCTCTGTACTCTGACCCCTGGAACACGGGAGGCAGCTGTGCCATCACGTTGTCCGGTGTGCCTGTATATTACCTGACTGTGCATCGACCACGCCTGCCACCCCGTTGGAGGAGGGCCTTCAGTGAGTGAAAGATGGGTCAATCCTATCAGCCCACACTCTCTCACACAGCCAGCCAATGGGACCTTTTCAGTGACACATATTCTACCCACATATCATATTCAGAATCAACTTTCTAACTGGGTATACCATGGTGGCTATTGTAAGGGGCTGACCAGTTTGTTTCTTGTTCTAGACTACTGCAGTAAACAGCTCCAGATCCTGATGCAGGTCGCCCAGCAGGAGTTTGAGACCTACTGAAGCCCTCACAGATACATGTATGGATAGAAGTTACTTATGAAAATGCTATTTTATATTTCAGTGAAGATGCTAGTACTGTATTTTGTTTTCTGGAACTGATGCAACGCTTTGTGATGCAAAGCAGAGCTAATCAGTTCTGGAATTAAATTCCCTTTATTAGGCAGAGCAGAACGTAAGTGGCATGGCCTGCCATGATTTTTTTCATGGATGCCAGCATGTCTTTTGGAAGAGACGGACATGTTGAGGCCTGGATGGAATTTCTGGGGTCCATCAGGACATCACATTTAATAAGTCTTCCAAAAGATTTTCATTGGGAGATTATCTCAAATCTTTATTTAAATACAAAAGGGAAGCAGTTTACAAAGTGTAAAACCAGAAATTGACCAGGCATCCAAACCAATCAAATTTAGAAAATTTGTGAAAATGAGTGTAGCCCTGGCCTCAGCAGAATTTGCTCATAAA
>JAOYSI010000782.1:0-17836 GCA_025775065.1 Hiodon alosoides
CTCTCTCTCTCTCTCTCTCTCTCTCTCTCTCTCTCTCTCTCTCTCTCTCTCTCTCTCTCACACACACACACACTTTTATAAATCCCTATATTGTTTTATCAACACTGAATTGTCGCAATATGCATGCAGCTGACGGTCTGTGTTAATAGTTAAATGGGATCAATAAAACCTCTATTATCAATGATACTTTTGGAAAGTTTTAGAAAGACTACTGTAATGGCTGTTAAAAAAGAGGTATCTCCTTTTCACTGGGATGATAAAAAGGCTTTTGTTTTCTGAAAGCAATACATGCTATTGTACAAAGTAGTAGAAAAGAGGAAGGAAAGGGGGAGACAACTGTTCCATTCAGTCAGTTACAATCAGTCTGGAGATTTTGGTATGACTAGATGTATAATCGGGTAAAGATTATGACCCTAACTGAGCCCACAGTAATCCAACATAGTAGCCAGCTGGAGTAAGGGGTGGACACTTACACATGAGCAGTACCTTTAGAAAAGCGAGAAACTCCACACATAGTCCCCAAAACTCTTCGTGATTATTTTGCACAATCTGACAGCAAAATATACACTTCTAACAAATATCTCCATGATCTACAAATGGCTTCAGATCTACTTTCAAACCAAAATGTTACAACCTTAGAATATAGCTGCAACATCACAGCAACGTTATGACAACATGGTAGCAACATGAAATTGGCCAAATTTTGCCATTGTTCACAAGATCTGCAGAATCTCCAAAACTGACTAAATCAGCAGCCCCGATTCAGCGCATGAATTACCTCTGAACATCTTTCCCTGTATCTCTGAGTGCAAACAGCCAGAAGATGGAGGGAATATCCAGGTGAGGTCCGTTAAGTGGACTAGGGGTAAAGTAATTGGCTCTGAAAAGCTAACTGTGCTCCAAACTACACAGAATATATATCAGATTCCGTTGGCAATGAAAACGGATACATTTAGTCTCAACTGGGGGGAGTATTGCCAGGGTCAGAGATCAGCTGCTTTTAATTTCTGGGTTAATAAAGTGAACAAAGCAAATAGAAACGCTCCATTTGAATGAGAAAATACATATGCGCAAAATCACAAAATGTCTTATTTACTCTCTCATACATAGAAAAACACAAACACATACTTATGCTACCATACACACAGACACAGTCACAGACACACAGAAAATCTGTTGAGCAGAGGCATTGGCTCCTGCTGTCATTTATATACAGATAAATCACTAAGGCTGTCAGCCACACGTTTAAAATAGGCGTCTTACAGACTGAGCTGAGACTGAGGCTGTGAGATCATTGTCCTTCTCATCTCTTACTAGCCTCACAGATTCCTCCATTGAGTCACACGCTTTTGTCTGGATTGTATGACCCATAGTCCTTTACAGAGCATAATGCCAGTAGGGTCTGTTGTGGCACTGTACACTCCATGTCGTCCCTTCTCGCCGAGGCCCCAGCCAGCTAGTAAATGAAGGTGAGGAGGCAGTCTTGTTGGGGGTCCAGGTGGCTTGGGCTGAAGGACAGGTGGGGGAAGTGCTGAGTTAGGGTGGTGGAGGGGCTGCTAACGCTGTAGGCCTTCAGGGAGGA
Source organism: Hiodon alosoides (assembly GCA_025775065.1). Taxonomy (NCBI): domain Eukaryota; kingdom Metazoa; phylum Chordata; class Actinopteri; order Hiodontiformes; family Hiodontidae; genus Hiodon; species Hiodon alosoides. Next base: position 1,583 of record JAOYSI010000782.1, read on the forward strand.
GTTGCCATTCAGCAGAGACACATCAAGGAAGGAGATGCCCCCGTCCGCCCCTCTTTCCCCTTCAAGCCCTGAAGCGATGGTCAGGGCCTGCTCAGGGTGAGTGGCCCCCTGGGCAGAGCTGTGTAACCACAGTTGGCGTAGCCCGAACAGTGCCAGGTAATGGGAATCCAGGTGGGTGGAGCCGCAGGCCGACAGCCGTAGGTCACGTACCGTGCTCCCGTTCAGCAGCCCCTCCAGCACCCAGGGGTTCCGTACCCACACGGTCAGGCTGCCCACAACATGAAGCCCACCAGCAGGGGGCAGCGAGGACTGCGGTACGGTGTGGCAACTGCACAAGAGATTAGCTAGTGCATCCTTGCAGTCCTGTACCTGTATCTCATCTGCGCAGCTACAGTTGCGCAGGCTGTGTCCGTGCAGTGAGCTGTCGAACAGTAGGGTGCTGTTAGGCCTCGCACCAACACTCCAGCAAGGGGTAGAGAGGAGGAGCATGCTCACCCCCCACAGGATCCATGAAAGGCCCCAACTCCAAGACATCTCTGCCCTGCCCGGTCGCCTACATCATCAGACTCACTTCCTGCTAGGCTTGGTTCAACACGTTCCTGCAACAAAAGTTTTATCAAGAGTTAACTTCCACAGTCAATTCCCCATCGGTTCCACCTAGGCATGCATAGGCCTTTTGTTCAGACCCTTCCTGTGATGGAAGAAGCCTCTCAGCCCGCCTCAGCGACACGCACAATTGCCCAACAACTTTGCAGTCGAGGAGCAGAATGAGAGCCTACCCTGCAGCGCAACGATCATCGCTTCTGTTCCCTTCTGTTCGCTTCTGTACGCCGAGCAATTCCCACCTGGCCACGTCAGTCAACTCCTTTTTATTTTTCGCTTTTAAAATCTGGTGGAAAAATCGTTCCAGACCCGAGGCCAGAGGGGATGGCGTAAGGATGTCTATAAAACTGTCTGTGTGCTGTGGTTGTGGCGGCTCGCCGTGTTAACTGCGAGGGGGAGGAGGGAGCGGGAATGCTGGCTTTTGGATTTTGCAGTTTCACATTTAGGAAAATAAGGATTAAATAGTAGTCAGTAGTTCTGACATCCAGCACCATCACTGTGCTGGAAACCTGAACGAAAACAAAATTTTCCGTTGTTGTAATTGGCTTTGCCATTGGACAAAATGTACTCTTTTCTTGGACCTTGTCTGGAAAAAAAAGTAAAACTAGTAACAACGAACCCTTTCTTCTTCTCACTTATATAATATAGCTAATAGTGTTGCAGATTTAGAGCAGCATTAGTGAGCTGCTGGCCTTATTCTCTTCATAGCTCACAGCTCCTTTGCTCTGGGTTCAGGTGACAGATTCAGGGCCTATTTTTTAACTCCTGCTGTAAGATCTTGTCTAGCTTCCAGAAACTACTAGACTCCCTCCATGCTCCAAGCTCCTACTGTATTGCTTCCAAGCTCCAAGCTCCTACGGTATCTCCTGACTCTCACTATTTGCTCCTCGGGTCCCAGGTAGCAGATTCACAGTTCAAACTTTTCACTCTTAACTCTCTTACTCTACCCCCAGCTCTAACTGTTCACTCCCAGCTCTCTAAATTTCTACTCCCAGCTCTAACTCTTCTCTTAGAGCTCTCTAACTCCTGCAGTCCAACACTAAGCTTCCAGCTGCTAGAGGGAGAGCTGCCGGAAGGTGGCTGGAGACCCAGTCACCCAGACATGGTTGAGGAGGAGCAGAAAGCATTCCTCTGACATCATCTTCCACATGCGGCAGCAGAATCCTCCCGGAACAAGGAAAACAGGGCGACATCGACAAGATAAATCCGCCACTGCACAAAACTCACACTGACCACCTGCATCTGTCTGTCGTTATGCTTGCGCATGTATGTCTTTGTCTGTATATTAGCGCCCGTCTTCACATGCATTTTTCCTTTCCCTTTCTGGTAAAGGCTTTCACCCATTTCTCAATTTCTGTGAACCCTCCACGCACGTACACACATACACAAGCCTTACCTGCTCCACCATGGCACACCACCGACTGGTCCTGCTGCCCCATCAGAGTCCTCATTTCCCTAACGGTCAGCTGCCGTACCCTGATCCTCCTCTCACTCCTGCTCTCCACCCTCTCTTCACATTCTCTCCATCAGCCCATTTTTGGTTACCATCGCTTCAGTGCTGCTCCCTCAGGTCACAAGCTGGTACTGCCGCAGTCAAAGTCAGTCAAGAACCAGAGACAGAAAAACTACTGGGCTTAGAAGGGAGCTCCTTTGTTATTAGTGTTCTTCTGATGCAAATTGTTTTTGTTATATAGGCTCACAGAGACACTACAAACCGTTATATAACTTCAATGTTAATAAACTGTCTCATGGCAGCACATCTGTTCATTGTTAGAGAGACTCTAACAGCACATCACTCAGCCTGTAGGACTACAGTGAGTCACTGAAAGGCACTCAACCATCTGCGGTTAGACCAGCAGCACTGCATTTTTCAGTCTCCCCATGCACCAAACCCCACCAGTTTAGAATAAACAGTTTGCTGCCACACAGCAGTTCTGCTTCAATGATGTGGTTTCAGCTTCATGCCACAGAAGACCAGCCCACCAGCACTTCATGGAACAGAAAGGATGTCGAGGGTTTAAAAAATGCCCAGTAAGTACTTGTTGTGACAAATGAGATCACTGCCTGTAGATTGCCAGGGTCTCCTCCTCTGGTCATGGACCACTGGGGGGGGTTAGTGTGCATGTGTGCGGGAGCGAGTGAGAGGAAAGAGAGTCCGTATGTGTGTGAGTGAGAGAATGTGTTTGTGTCAGTGTGTATGAGTAAGAGTGTTTGTATCAGTTAGTATGAGATTAAGTGGGTGTGAGTGAAATTGTTTGTGTCAGTGTGTCTGAGAATAAGTGTGTTTGTGTGAGAGTAGCTGTTTTTATGCTTTCAGGGTAATGACCACCATCATGATTTTTCCTTTTATCACATGCACAACTGAATCCATGGAATTAGCCTCATACATGTGTTGTATCACTTTAATTATCTAATTATCACAATTAGTTAGTGCTGCAAATTCTTCATCTTTTCTGTGGCTGTGGTTCCAATGAAAACATATTTGAAACAGCCAGTGTGTGTGGACCAGGGACATGTACTTCATCCCATTCCATAGCAAAACTGTACTGTAGTAACTGTAGAGCATGTTTCAGCTGAACGCAGAGACTAACCCAAGAGGGTTATGTGGCAATTATAAGTCACTTTGGATAAAGGCATCTGCTAAAGAACTAAATTGTTAATGAGAAAATACTCTAATTGTGACAAATAGCAAACAAAAGAACATAAGGTTTACTGTAATGTAGGCCAGGAGTGAGCAACTCCTGTCCAGTCAGGCTGCTGGTTTTCAAAGCTACCTCACAATTAGCAACTGATCTACATCTGCAAGCCTCAGATTAAATTATTCAAAAACAATAAATAATTATTTATTTATGTAATTATTATATAAGCATTTCCTGCGTCCCGCCAGAACTGTAGTTGCCAACGCATGATGTCACAAATAACGAATTACCACATGTTTACTTGTGCATCTTGATGTACATTAATACAGAATGCCTCATTCCATTGTGGTATATAATATCAGCTCAGTGAATTAGCTAATGTTTTGATTCGGACCCACCTTCAGTTCATGTTTCATAGAGCAAAAACAATGGTTAATCCGTAGGCCTCTCACTAAGAGATAAGCTGGTCTCCTATTAGGTCCTGCACATTTTTTTGGTTGCAGTTGAAAGAGCAGCTGAGACCGATCTCAGACAGTACCCTAATGTCTGGCTTGGTACACTCAGCTGTGCTTTTGCCTGTGTTTATCTGGGTAATGTTTATGTTTGTATCTTTTTATGCATGCGATTGAGTCTCTTTTTGTTGATGTCTATGTGTAAAAACGAGTCAATGTTTCCTGGTGCACAAGAACGGGTGTTTGATTATCAACTCAAACTCTTTCCTCACAGCCCACAAGCTCAGAGTCATGTCCACTAAACACGCTGAAGGCTAGACCCACAGCAGTCTGTTAAACTTCTACCAGAACAAACACAAGTGGGAAGAAAGAGTATTTAGGGAGGGGGTGAGGGAGCAGTGGTCAAATAACACTCTAAGCTGTCATTGAGTTAAAGCTCCTCCCACAAAGATTTATTCTGTGGGGGTTGGATTAACACTGGGAGAGTTCTCTCTCTCTTTTTGACCTTGAGCACATACCGGTATAAAGCTCTCCTGTGCTCTATACTGAAATGAGTTTCTGAGATACACTCAAGGGAAGTGTTTAGTTTTAAAGTTTAGTTAAACACGACAGGCATCCATACCTGGCCAGCAGTGTGTTTGTTTAGTGGCTGGAGAGGGAGATGATCATCAACAAACTGGCTTTATAAATTTGCACGGTTTGATGTTCACTAATCAACTATGCCCTGGAAAACGGCACTGTCTGTCATTGTTGTCTTCCAGCCATCAGACGCTGTTAACGGAGCCTGTACCCAATAAAGCACAAAAGATGAATAAATGTATCCTCACTCCCTGTGAAGCTATGTAAATCCCTCTCTCTTTCAGATAAAGTCTGTGTTCTCCCTTTCTTTCCATGATCATTATTTCACCTCAAAGAGGGGAATGATTTGGCGGGAGTCTGTTGTTGCTGCTTCTGTGTATGTGTGTGGGAGAAGGAAGGGTCTGGTGGGGTGATGGGGTTGTTTTAGTAGAGAGTAACAGCGCATTAATTTGAATGTGCCCAAATGTTTTACTTTTCAATGTAAGTTTGAAAAAAAAATGCCGCTGCTTAAATTAACTTTTCATGTTGCCTGTTTATCCGCCTTACGGGATAAAAATACCATAATGGCAGACTTAGCTTAATGCCTGCTTTGGTGAATATGAGATGACAGTGACATCATTGTGTTCCATAAAGCAAAAGTAGGGATGACTTATTTTTAAAAGAACCAATGGGAATGTAAAAACATAGGGGAGTGAAATACCAAAAACAGGCTATTAGACTGAGAAATGTCCCTGATATCTAACTAAACACATGCACACACACACACACACACACACACACACACACAAAACGCATTTAGAAACTCTTGCCATTGCCACCATTGACTTTACAGAACCTGTAATCCTTCCAAATAACTCAATCCAAATGGCAGTTTATGTGCAGTTTCATCTGATGAAATCTGGATGTAATACATAATATCTTTAATTCAGTTTACTGAAGGGTAAAAACCTAAACATGCTGAGTAATATTTACTCACATGCAACTCAACCGTCTGCACTGGAACCACACCACCAAAAACAACACTATTGCCATGCTCTGTTGAGAACACCACAGGTCCTCCGGGCAACAGAGCAAAGTTACCTTCTTTACTTCCCCTCACCTGCATCCGTTGATTATCCTTGTTCTCCTTCCTTCTCCTGCATCCACAGTCCAGGCACAGGAGATGAGTCTCGCTGGATTGCCTGTGACGTCGGAGGATCTGAGCAGGAATGCCGTGGTGCGAGGTACTTGCTCCCTGAGACCAGAAACCACCCCCACCCACCTCCAGCCCCTCTCAGGAGTACCCATGGCAACCCGGGCCACAGCCTGTGGCTGGCCCACTTCATTATTAAAGCAGCCAGACAAGAGGCCTTTGTGCTCACACTCCCCTGCAGAAGTTGGTAATTAGATTTGCCATGCCTGTGTGTGCATTTATGCATTAACTAATTCAAAGTACACACAAAATGGTGTTTACCGGTGGACTCTAAAGCAAACGGGGGCCATAAATATGTCCAGCGCAAGCTCTTTAAGTAATAATGAGCTATTATCACTGAGATAGGGTGGAAAAAAATCTACACTTTGGAAGGAGAGCGCCCCACCCGCTTTTTTTATTTATATAAATTGGCGTAGCACCATTGATAAACTGCCATCTTAGTATCACATCGATTTTTCTTTCTTTCTAACCAGCATGGATTCCGTTCTACTTAAAGCCTGGCTTCAGATTTAAAGCCTGGCTTGGTCATACCTCTGTTTGGACTATGTATGATTGAGTGTGCAAACATGGAGTCCAAAGCTCTGTTGGTGGGCAGAGCGAAGCTCCCCTTTCTCTGTATAAAAAAAAGCCCAATGGCTGTGATTTACTAACCCTAACCACGGGGACAATTCCTTTCCCGGGTGCCACCACTCCAACAGACAGAATGGATTCACTCTGGCCTTAGTCCAGAAGTCAGAGGTCAATGGACATTCTTTTATATCACCATTCCAGTCACAGTCACAAGTGCTCAACATGGAGGGAGGATGGGAAATGGGTGTGGATTGTGACACTACCACAAATATAGCAGAATTGCCAGATCGGACCAGGATTCCTAATGATGTGCATTTCAAATTCCAGGTATAGGTAAATGACAAATAAACAGGATATCCTACCACGTTAAATTCACTGGTATAGCATATTTTAAAAAACTATTCCTGCTGAGTTGTTCCATCTGACTTGGTTAGTGCTTTCAATGGGCAGAGCCTATCTATTTTTCTATATCTGCAGGAAGCAAACCCCAATAAGCCCATGTTTTAATAGGTCTTTACTCCTGTCCCTTATTTTATCCCACCTAACACACATGTAAAAACGATTGTCACTTAATTGGCCCCATTGACATGTTCACAACTGTATTCTCTAGTTTGTTTCATTTGAATTGGGCTCTGTGTTGAAGCTGGTATGCCCTTCTACATGCCCCAAGGTTAGGGTAGTACTCCAATTAATTTTTATTTTTTTAAGTTTCCATGAAATTTCCTCACTCAGTGGACATCTTCTGTTGAACTGGTTTGTTAAAGAAATTCAAACCACACCCTACTCCATAGTTCCCCTCAGTGGGACACCAGGTGGCATGAGTTGTAATGTTTTGCTGGTCAAGCCTACTTCTGATAAATGAGTTCAATGCCCTTAAATCAGCTAGAAATTACCCTTTAATGTTTGAAAAATCTGGGGTACATTTTCTGGGAACTCTGGGAATTTTTACTTGTCTGTGACTTGACGGCTGAGACACAGTGTCTCTTTTCAAATTCTTCTTTATCCCATTGATGATGGATATATACTTTTTTCCACCTATTTAACCCACGTGTGTGCGGATTGCAAATTCTGTTGGAGATTTAAGTCCCTCGAACTGGCACACTAGGCACAACCTTCCTGACCTAAAACACCATTAACCCACCAACGTGCAGACTTAAACTCTTGTCTTAACTCTTGGGCAGGGGTGACCGACCTTGGCTCTCATAAGCCCTGGTTTATCTAATATGCACATGGGAACACCAAGTAAAATAATTTATCATGCAATTTTATATATTTTTAATTAAACAGTTAAGATGTGATATGGAATAAAAATCTGCAGTTTGGGTTACCTATTCACATATAGGTCTGGGATCCACCATATATGGCATCACTTCTGCTCATTCCAAGTCAGATGCCTCAACATTCTCATACAGAATCACACCATCGGGTTAAATTGATCAGTTATAGTAAAGTACAGTATAGTAGAATTTATCACCGTTCGACAGGGCATGATGTCAAGGGGGAATTCCAATAGAAAATCCCTGAAAAGAGTCTCATGCCGATGGTGTGAGGTAACCAGATATTATACTCAGTCGTTCACACATTTCCTGCACATCACCTGCAAAATTACACAATATTGACATATGTATTATCACTCTTCAATTTACAAAGATGATTTTATTATTCATCTTTGACCAACCGGCGCCAGACAACGCTTTGTGTTTTACTTTTTAAAGCTCTAACAGATTTCCCTTTTTTCTCTTTATTTTTGAGATCTCGATGCAAGTAGCCAATGCCACTTGCTCTGAATGAAGTGGCATCAACAACGTATGACTCACCGCTCCACAGCCGGCTGCGTTTACGGACTTGAGCGCCGAGAGAGGTAATATCCTATATTAAAATTATTTACAGGAGACAGAGAGCCATAACTCTCTAGTTCGGAATAGTCCTTAGGTTATCTTACTCTGAATATAGAGTAAGAGTAAGAACATCGTCCCCGCCCACAATCTGTATTTTATTCTGAACGAATGATCGCATGTATGTGTTTATAGCGAGTGGGTGCTATCGACCTTCGAGGCGATGCCATTCGGTAAGTCGGTTGATTCTCGGAGTAGAACTTGCAGTCTGCTGGAAATCCTTCCCACACCTGATGCACTCCCTGTCTCTCGTGAAAAGTTTAGTCAGGAAATAATTATTAAGAGCTACAGACCCTCGTGAGTTAGGCGAACATTTGTGTTACATTTTACATTTTACAACGGTGTTGTATATGATTTATATATCGTATAATTTATTTTAAACAAATTAATTTATCTACATTTCCTTTTTGTAATATACCTATTTATAACTTTTACAGAAAACACCTCAATTCTCTAAAAATGGCGAAATTCCTTAAAGGATTAATCATCGTATTAGGTAAGTAGGTAATTTACACCATGGAACAGTAAATATTTTTGTTTATATTCAGTACTGAACTGAGGTTACTGCGCAATCAGTGGGATGCAGTGGGACACATCCACCAACTTATCGGTGTTTAAAACGTTTAGGATTTTTTCCCCCTCTGATTGAACTTCAGTCTCATTAAGTATTCAAAAAAATCACCTTTCATTGATTATAAATACATTTAAAAATGAGTTAACCAATAGTAAAAAGTTTGCACCATATACACTGGAATGAACACTGCGCTCTAAACATTCTGCATCATGTAATACCCTTTCGAACAGCAAGTTTGTCAAGAGCCTTTAAATATTATTTTATTTATGTATTCATTATTTATTTTATTCATCATTATCCTTGTATTGTTTTGTGTACAGCATAACTATAGCTTACTCAAATTCCTGGAATACCTCTGCAGGTTCTTGTCATTGTCATAGTAGTGGCTGATTTCTTTTGATTGGTTTTGTTTTTAATCATTCACATTCCAAAGGAGAACTGTGTTAACCAAGTGGGACTGACTATTCAATTGAACGTTTTTTGGAGAATCACTAGCAGGCTAGAATATAAGTTTGGGTTAAAGTCTCAATAAGACTGATTTAATAAAAAATATAGGTCTGCATCAAGACCTACCCAAAATCAGACTATAGCAATCCAATGAAAAAAGGGGAACTGAAAACTGCCAGTGACGACAGAGAATAGGAAACAGACCATTGTTAGACGTCACAGAACAACCGCCTCCATTAGAATTCAACCAACATTTCGAATTTCCTTACGTGGAGTTTGTCCCTCCCCCTCTCAGTTCCCCTTTTCTTTGTAGAGATAAACGCTTCCTGGGGTTTTCTGATAGCTGACTCATCACTGAAGTATTCCAGTGTCTGTATCAGCCTGAGCTGGCGCTCAGGAACCCGATGTTAACACATATACCCGTTTTCTGGACTGTCATGGGTATTCATGTATACCTTGGCCTTTCAGGGTGAGTCAGTCTGCTAAGCAATTCTGACAAGAATGACAGTGTTTTGACTCACATTAGCATGCACTTAGCATACACTCTCTGCGTGTAGGTATGTGTAAGGTTAGGACTGTATTTATTTTATTTATTTATCTTAATCTTTTCTTACCAGTAAAATTAGAAACATACTCTTGCATTAGGAATCTTAAAAATGAATATAGAGTAGCATATCTCTGTACTTACATGTTAATGTAACAACTACGACTTTTTACACTGGCTTTCTCCTGGTGCAGAAGTATCTTCAGCAGAATTACAGGAAGTAAATTTTTTTTAAGTTTCCTTGACCTATGGCATGATTTCAGTTTAAGGAAATTCCCCAGATGGGCTGGGGAAAAAACAAACAGTGATTTAGCTGGTAGTCCATTTCTCCTTTGTTATCTCCGTCATGGCTTGTGCATGACAGGTCCTTGGAGCTGCAGCTCCTGCATGTGAACAGGAAGACTCATTAGCGTCTAAGTGGTGTGGTTAGGAAGCTCCTTTTAACTGGTGTATTTTCTCTTGCCACACTCTGTTCAGTTTCAGTGTTGTCGGACAGAAGTGAGGAGGTCGAGGTCCAGGAAAAGTTGGTCAACACTACTGCAGGTCATTCTGTTACACTGCCCTGTTTGTACAACACCAGCCAGCCCCTTGACACAAGTCTCATGCGTATCTACTGGCAGCGCTTGCCCAACACGGTGGTGATCATGTACAACAAAGGGAACCTGGACATGCAGTACCAGAATGCTTTCTACGGGCAGCGAGCTCATCTCTTCCTTTCAGAACTAAAATGGGGTAATTTTAGCCTGCAGCTCTCATCTGTCCAACCTGCAGACGATGGGGAGATTCACATGGTCTTCACTGACAAAGACAAGAAGAAGCTGGAGTGTAAAATTCAGCTCCATGTTGGAGGTAAAATAAGGATTAGAGAATTTATCTCTAATCTCTAGACTTATTTTTTTGTTGTGGCTGTGTTATCGTCTCTGACTCTTCCTGCTCGTTGTGTTCCAGTGAGCTTCAGAAAACCGACAGTGAACTTCAGTAAGTGCATGAGGGGCCGTGAGATGGTGGACGTGACATGTGACTCTGGAGGGGGGCTCCCCATACCCTCTGTCCTCTGGAGTGTACATGACGTTGCCATAAACGGGACAAGGGTGATGACCAGCAGCCACAGGGAAACTGACACCGGAACCTACTCTGTCCAAAGCAACATTCGTCTTAACCTCGCCCCGGGCCAGATGATCACCTGCACCATTATCAACCCCACGCTGAGCCAGAACCAGAGCACTTCTGTCATCACCTGTGAGCAAAACCACCTACCACACTCACAGCCTCAGAGCTCCAGGGCTCTCCACTAAAGCATCACTGTCTTGGTTTGTTTTCACTCTGCTTCAGCTCAGGTCTTTTATATTAATATGGAAGTCATCTCACCTAATATTACAGCAGTGAGTAAGACACTCACTGAAAGGTCAGAGGACACTTTTCCTGTTTTGGACCTGTTAACCCCCCAGGTCTGCTCCAGACTGAAAGTGTAATATTCAGCATTGGGTCATGCTGAACCTATCATGTCTTTCCTGTTCATGTGCACCCACGAGGCACAGGATGTGATGTACTCAGTCAGTGTTTGTGTTTCTGCTCTCTACAGGTGTGGACGAGGGACAAAATGTTCTGATTCCCATGCTCGTGATTGGGGTTGTTGTACTCCTTGCTGTGGGATTCTTCCTTCTTTGTTACTTCAAAAGACGTGAAATAATCCATGTAAATTATGTCTTTTTATTTTGGGAGGAAATTAAAATGATTATATTATTGTTTTACAACTGACTGTCCTTGAAGTGGGTGTTTATACCTCCTGTTATATCAGATTCCACAGAATAATATTTTGCATTTTATTCTTAATTCTAGAATATATCCTTGTCTCTTTTAATATGTCTCTCTCTCTCTCTCTCTCTCTCTCTCTCTCTCTCTCTCTCTCTCTCTCTCTCTCTCTCTCTCTCTCTCTACCAGAATCAATACATCCATGGACATGCTACAACAGGTATGCTCCCCAACTTCCCTGCAACATATGGATGCTTTTATTCCTGAGTATCCGTGAGTCTGCAAAGTCACGCACATTTCACGTTATTTTGTTTTTTCCTAACATACAGTGACAAATAATAAAAAAATAGAGTCTGTTATCCAGTCCAGTAGAGGTAACAAAAGAAACTATTTGCTTTATTTGGCACCCACTACCAGCAAAATGACTCTGATATGTAGCTAGCTATAGCTTTAATTGTTGCCCTATGAGAGAGATACTTTGTATCGATGATGACAATCTCTGATATCCTGTAGTAACCATCATGTTAAATGGAAGTGGGAGTTAAATGGAAAGTATGGCATGAGGTTCATTAAGGACAGTTTCCTGTCCTCTCTGCAGCTGGATCAGGCCCAGGGATGGGGTCATTTATGCAGGAGGACAATGTCCAGATCCCCAACTCTACCGATGTCTAAAGGATGGCTCTGGCCGATTCTCTCCCAGGATCCTCTGCCAGTGTCTTAACGATGATGCCTGACCAAACAGTTGAATGACACAGAAGATGTCATTGTGCTTCTCATGTGTACCTCCTTAGGTAAACTTTCTCAGTCTCAGAGAAATGAGTCTTGAGTTCTCCTCGACCAAACTAAGCCAAACGGGAAATTACTGACTTCCTAGAGCTAGATTACCAAGAAGTGACTCTTTTGCATGCTCTGGGATAAAGCTCAAGGCCACGAAACACTGCTGGTCACTGTCCTCATTTCATTTTGCTGCTTTTAATCAGGTAAAACATTTTCAGGAATGATCAGTCAATCAATGTCAAACTGCCAGGCACAATCGTCTGTTGAGTTTAAGCTCCAAAGGGAAAGTCCATTAGGCTAGGATACTTGATGGAGCACGCTGGACAGGTTTGTGTGAAGAAGCAAAGGACAGACTTCTGGGAAATGACAATGTCTGATGTGGGGATTAACATGCGTGGACTTTCTGAAGGGGACAGCTTGACCAACACAGGGACTTTCGGTGCCCCAGACTCTTGCCAAGCCTCAGACTCGTTTTACCAATGCACACAACTAACCATTTCTAAAAACCATTCTGTTTTCCTCAATCCTGTTAACCTATTGTTTTATTTATTAAGTGTACTAAATTAAATGTCTTTGTGTTCTTTTTTGTAAGATTAAATAAAGCTGTTATATTTAAAGTATTAAGAAAGACTAAGTAGGTTTGATGAGACAAGGAAAAGCATAAGGGGAAAGAGAGATATGAAAGTTAATTTGTCAGAATTATGGAAAACACTACCTGGTCCTATGCTCGATATGGCCATTGATTACATGCTGGTCATGGACTGTAATTTACCCGACCTTTTAATGCTTCTTCTACTGTCATTGTAAATTAACTTAAACAAGAATATGTTTGTTCGGTTATTCTTGAAGCAAGTTTAAAGGCCCATGTTACCAGATTTGCTTGATTCTTAACCATGTTATCCTGGATAAGGATCAAAAAATGCCAAGAAAGTTATTCATCGTATACTTTGCTGATTTTTCTCTACAGCCCCTTAAATATTTAATTGGGGTCATTATTTAGGTTTGAAAGGATGTCACTTGTTGTTCCCAGGTGTAAATCAGGTGCTAATTGAGAGGTAGTTGGTGTTTGCAGGGGTAAATCAGATGCTAACTGAGAGGTATTTGGTGTTTGCCGGTGTAAATCAGAGGTTTACTGGGAGGTAACAGCACCTTTGGTCTTGGGATATTTCAAACAGATGTCAAATTCTTCTCCTCTGGTACATAAAAAAAACGTATTTTTATGCACTAGTGGGGAAGTATAGTAACCAGTAGCCTTTTTACCCCACAATGTATACTGCCCATATTCCTGAGGAGGTGAGATAAATGAAAAGGGAGAAGGGAAGATGAAAGGAGAGAGGGAAAGATAAATGTGAAAGCAGAGAGGAGAGAAGAAAGGTTAAGAAGGAAGGTTAAAGTGGAGAAGGAAAGTGAAAGGGGAGTATGGGAGTGGGAAAGTATAAGGTGGGTGGGAAAGTGAAAAACGTAAGGGGTTTGGGAAAGTGTAAGGTGGGTGGGAAAGTGAAAAACGTAAGGGGTTTGGGAAAATTTAAGAGAGCAACATGAGTTTTTGTCAATTATCAACAATTAATTCGTGGTTTTCTATTCAATCTTAAACATATTTTAATTTTAATCATTTGAACAATGAAAATTTTAACGCAGATCCCATTTTTATGTTCTTCTAGACATTGTAATTTTATTTGATGGATTAGAAAAGCAGGACATGAAGTTGTTCATTTATGTTTTGTTTCCTGAATGACCTGGGATTTTTTTTTTACTCACTGTGGTCAGGCAGCTCTCTCTGCTGGACAATTGTGTTATGACCTCACTGTGAGCTGCAAAAGTCACAATAGCATAGGTAAGCCACTTATTTTTCATACGGTCTCAGTGGGCTTGAGTTTTCATTCGCCTCCTTTGAAGATGATGCATTATTGAGGTTAGACACTTATGTTGGGCAATTAGACTCGCTTTTTCAATTTGTCCTAAAGGTGTCCGATGGGGTTGGGGTGAGGGCTCCATGCAGGTCAGTTAAATTCTTCAACACTGATCTCGACAAATCATTTCTGTATGGACCTTGCATGGTGTGCGCTGCTAGGCCACAGAAATCCATTTCATTAAGTGCCAAACGAACAATTCATGTACTGATGTTGCTTCCTGGGGTAGTTTAAAACTCAGTAGTGAGTGTTACAATTAAGGACAGAGCGCGCTTGAGCGCTTGTCTGGCCTGTCACTTTGCCGCTGAGCTGTTGTTGCTCCTAGACATTTACACTTCACAATAACAGCATTTACAGTTGACCGTTGGCAGCTCTAGAGAGGCAGAAAATTGAAGAAATTGCTATTATTTTGGCATGTTTAAAGATACTGAGCTCTTGATTAAGGGCCATTTTACGGCCAATGTTTGTCTATGTCCATGGTTTTCTGTACTTGATTTTATACACCTGTCAGCAAAGGATGTGGCTGAAATTGCTGAATCCATTAATTTGAAGAGGTATTCACATAGTCAATCTCTAAGGATGGTAGGGGACTAGCAGGTCTGTTAAATACAAAGGCCCCAGCCCATTTAGTGCCTTAAAAGTGAGAAGTAACACCTTGAAGTCAAATTAGCAATAGTTCTAAGAAATTAATGCTTTATTTATAATGTGGTCTTCAAATTAGAGAATCTGGGTCAATTGGGGGGCATTGTATAATTAGTCAAAGTGGCCTAAGATATTTTCAGTTTTCCCAGAATTTTATAGTATAAACATAGATGTTAGCCAGCGTTTTATGTCCTTTTTGATAATAACCTGGTCTTCACCTGGTTTCACAGACAGATGGTGCTGTGTGTCATCTGCAGAGCAGTGGGGACAAATCATAAATTTACAAATGGCCTCACCTAGTGGTAGCATTTAATACCACTAATATCAGCTTATTCGTTTAATATATTACATAATGGCAGGAGACATAGCTTTCTCTCTCATTCAGCCTAATAAAAACTACTGTTTATGTCCAAAGATCTAAGCTCATTAAAGATAGTGATTAAACTGGCAGCTCTTATAAGCATATTGTTGTTGGTTTGTGAAAAAATCATATGTAAAAATAATGAAATATACATTGCACAGTCATTATACAAATGGCACAGTTATTTAAAATGTCTCTAGGTCTCCTGCTATCACTTGGAATGAGTTTATTGACCTTTATTTATGACTCATAGAGTTGAGCGAGATGCTTGTTCAATCATTCAAACCAACTCTTGATGACATCTGATTTCAAGTATCTTCTAGCCACGTCCTAGGCAGTTCCATGACCCACAAACTTCTTGATTATACTGCAGACTATGGAAACTGGAACATTGACTTGTAACCTTGAGATTGTCCATGTTTATTGATAATTAAGTTTCTGACATACTGAGACAGTCATTTGCGCTTGTTGAGTAAATTACACCATCAATTTACCACGGCTGAGATTAATAATACAGTAAACAAGAATCACCTGCCTCCAACCAAATTATTTTGAATTCTCCTGCAGGGTGCCAATATTGTCCATGACATTTATGTTTATTTTTTTAATATCAAACTTTTTTAAGTTTTAAAAAGAAAAAATACTTCTGCAATGTGGCAGGAAGTGTAGACCAGAAGTTTCTGAAATTTCTGATTTTCAAAGAAATGGGAAAAATGGGAAAAATGGGAAAAATGGGAAAAATGGGAAAAATGGGGGGAGGAGAAAAAAAAAAAAGTGCAAAAGTGTTTTCACATGGTGCAGGGTTTAAATGGAAAACAGAAAACCAATGGGGAGGTGCAGGGCCAATGGGAACAGAAGTGATCAAACAAGTGCACATGGGTATGTGGAATGGTAATTGAATAATTGGTTGACAAGAGCTAGAAGTTAGAAGGCAAACTGTGACAGGTGTGTATATTTTTGGCTACAACTGTATAGCCTGGGGCAGATGACTTAATCCATGAATAAACTGAGTTTAGTTTATTTTAAATCAACTCAGCTATTGAAAAGAGGAAACACTATGAAAACATTAGACCATTTTTGCAATAATGCACTTAGTTAGCATCAAAATGTCTTCATATTGTAACGGTGATGGCAGGCAGCGCTTCCCCCGCCAATGGGCTTTAGCCATCCCCGAAGGGGCTGCTGGGAAGCCTAGCTCCTGAACTGTAAAGTAGTGTAAATAATGTGTTTTATGTTGCGCTGATAATCGCTGTTTATGTGTAGACGTTAGGTTTAAGTAACTGTAGCGTCTAGACTTTGTGTGGGTTAGATTCAGTG
>JAOYSI010000784.1:0-17835 GCA_025775065.1 Hiodon alosoides
ATAGATATTTTTTTATAAAGCTGCATATTGTGACCAGTCAACACTCTTATTAGAGTGCACCATTTTTATGGAAACGTGCATCGGTCAACAAAACACAGACTCCCCCACATTCTTAGTCCTCTTCTCGTTCGTCGTCTTCCTTGTAATTTTTGCTCTTAAAACTTCCTGTTGGCAAGCCAGTAGTATTGATTCAATATCAGCAACCATTTTCCATATTTAAAGAGATACATTTTATTTCTATTATTCAGCAATAATCAATAATTGCAACAAACACTATTGGAAAGGGGCTGAAAAATACCCGAGGTAATTTGGTAGATTTCTAAATCTTATCAAATAAATTTTAAAAACATCTTTAAAATATATTACTTCTCACTACTGCTCTTCAGTCAAGGTTTTCAGTCATCTCTTACCCTGTTTCAAGCTTTTCTCTCACTTTTCTTCCTCTTGTACTCTGCTATTTCCTCTGGTAGGAGGCCATGGTTATTGTCGCTGTAGCAAACACAAAGCACACGGTGAACAATTATGCTGCGCTGCATTGAGGCTTTATCTAGCTAAGAAGCCTTACAGTTGTTAGTCTGGCGTAGTTTAGGGTGTGGAACTTAGTTGCATAGCTTTATGTTCTGCTGAAAGTAGTTAGTTCAACCCAAACAAATTGGTCCGACTTATTTCCGGAGATTTTTTTATATCATACAAAAAAACCTGCCACGTCAACTTCTTTGTTACCCCGCAACTATTGTGTGTCAGCCTTTTAAAATATTTTCTATTCATGCCTTAAAAAAATCAATTTGGTGTTTTATGTGATTTTTCTCTGCTGTTCCCAGTGGAGGTCTTACCCTGGTTTTATCTCTGTTGGCTTCGGCAACGGCTTTAAAAATCCTGTTTTTCCCACAAGCCAATATGTTTCCTCGGTGCCTTTACCCTAGGGGAAAAAACAAACGAAGACAAGTTTTAGCACCTATTTTGGCTAATTTATTATACACAGGCTAGTGTATTTGCAAACAGCCCAGTGAATTTGGTAATGAGCATTCTGCATTCCTTACCTTTAGCTCGGTATTGCCTCTGACATCCACCTGATAGCCCTCATTTAGAGACTGAAGGATATTCACTGTGCTGGCATTCACGTGAATTCTATAAGCTGAGTGACATAAACATGCCATATATTATACATGGTCAATAATCCTTATTGACTCAGGATCTTCTGTTACGTAAAATAAATAAAATATAAAAATACAGATGGCAAAATAGATAAACCTATTAATTATTAATTAAACTAAGTTTGCCTTTGGTAACAGCTGGTCATTTGGTCTGCAGTTGAAGCAATGTACAAGGTAGCTAAATAACAAGGTCAGTTGGCATCAGCCTTAAATTTATTATATGCAAAGTCCTCCAACTCAGGCACAACACAATGTTCTAAAACGACATGCAAACATTTTATATTGCATTGTTTCTGCTCGGTTGTAGCATATGGTCTTTTTGAATGTTGCAAAGCTGTGAGATGTAACATTTAGTAGTAATGTAATGACATTACACACTGCAGCTAAAAACAACATAATAATAATAGTTACACAAGGATGCGTCTGGCTACAAGGAGCTACACCCCTTAAGAATGGAATTAGGGGATGTACTTACGCAGCCCCGTTGACTCCATTCGGGAGGCGGTATTCACAGTGTCCCCAAAAAGACAGTACCGGGGCATGGTCAAACCAACCACCCCGGCTACACATGACCCTGCAGAAATGGGAAAGATGGACAACTTTCAAGCCAAAACTGTTGTTTAAAAGGAGCTTAACTGAAGCCTAAATTGGACCAAAACAATCAAATGTGGGTCATTTAGATTAAGATCTCCAATGTAACAAAAACTAGCAGGGCAGGTGGTTTTCCTGGACAGGTTTGAGAACCACTGAGTTAGGCTATGCCAGTGAATTATTAATATTATCACGTTATCCTTTTAACTTGGTTTAAAACATTTTCTATGACTGTTCTCAAGAACAGAACATTGGGTGCTGAAGGTGATAATGTTGAACTAAAACATTGAACTAAAGGCTTGAAACTGTGGTGTCTTATTAACTTAAATCATCAACTTCATTCTATGACTGTTTCTATCTTCTCAAAAAAGTTTACTTTGCTTTTTTTCTTGTAAATTATATAAAATATATTCTTGTTCCTGCTTTATGTCCTTAGTGTTCCCGGGCCTGTAATGGTGCTGGTCGCAGAAGAGTTTAATATAAGTACAGCAATTTCCACCAACAAATCTGGTCATGCTGCTCAGTGTCCATTTTGCCACACCATGCTCCTGTCTCTTCACCTGAGTGTAAACCGATTCGTATCCTGACCGGTATATCCGGCATGTGGTGCATCTTGAAGCTGCCCACTGCGCTAAGGATGTCCAGAGACATGTTGGCAATCTCCGCTGCATGCTTGTTACCGTTCCTCTTCGGCAGACCTGAGGCCACCATGTAGGCATCTCCAATGGTTTCCACCTGAGAGACAACAATAGTTTTTGTTTTTCACAATAGGTTCCTAATGGAATTTGTACTACCTATTTACTAATATGTTTCTTTTGGCACAGTTAAGCAGACCATGTTGTTTACTTTTATAGTATGCTTTTAAGCATTAGCAGAACATTTGCGTCACCATGAAAAGCTGCGTACCTTGTAGACATCATGGTTGGAGAGCACGGCATCAAATAGAGTGTAAAGGTCATTGAGGAGATCGACCACCTCAATGGGTTCGCTAAGTGCAGAGATGGTTGTGAAGCCCACAATGTCACTGAAGTAGATGGTGACCTGGTCAAAATACTCAGGCTCCACAGTAGTTCCTGTCTTCAGGGCCTCTGCAACAGAGCTACAAGCAGGAGAGGCAGATTCGACTTAGCGTACCCCAAAGTAACAAGGCACAACACAAGGACAATTTGAGTAAGAAGCATTGTGGTACTGTGGCCTCTCCAAATGGCTCAGTCCATGAAGGTCCTCATTGCAGTGCAGACTAAGCGCTATAATTTAAATTCGGAGACTAGAGTCTGGAAATGTCCTCAGCTGACTGTGACAGGGAGGCTCGAGAAACACATTATCAAAATTGCCGACTAGGCGAATTGGGTGAAAATAGGGGAAAAAAAAGGACACTCCTGAAATGAAAGTTAAGGTATTTAAAGCTTGTAATTGTTCATGTCTTTAGTTTGATGGGAAAAGGAAGCTGCGTTTGGACAGACATTTGCAATGTATTCTGCACCAATGTTTTCATTATGCTAGACGCCGAGAAAACTCACGGAGGCAACATCTGAGACAGAAGCTTCTCAGTTCTCTGCTTCTCCACCTCCAGCTCCTTTGTTCTTTCTTGGATCAGGTCCTCTAGGTTGCTGGAGTAGTCCTCCAACATCCGGAGCATGGAATCAACAATGTTGGTCTTCTTGCCTTTGTTTATGGTCTTGAACTAATAACAAAACCAAGGGAGGGGTTCACATACTCTGAGGTTTATTCTTGCATTAGGGCTACGCAATCAAGCAAAAATAAAAAAAATCAACAAAAAACTAGTCCATATAAGATTACAGGAGGCACCCCAGGAAATACACTGCGAAAAAACCCTAGCAAAAACAGAAAGAATGAAAGCAATCTAGATGCTTTCTAGGTAACATTTCTGTTTTCATTTCCACCCCTTCCACTTTCCTGTCCATAATTCACGTTTGAAGCAGAACTTCAGAGCTCACCTGGTTGTAGATCTCATTAAACGAGGGCCTCCTATCTGGCTGCTCTGCCCAGGACTGTTTCATTAGCTGGATGCACTCCATGGGTGCCTGGTCAGGGGTCACCGTGGGCCTGCACATGGGGGGCGGTTTCTTCACCTTCCGGATAATCTCTGACGAAGATACAAGGAGCGGACAATGCAAGAGCTCGACGCTATCACAATGGAGAAAGATCGGCGGGGTCCTTTTTATATTCCGAGACCCCATCAACATCTGCCTACAGTGTCCTACCTTCCGGAGACAAGGCTACCATGCAGTAGGGAAGACCACGGACCACCACCTCCTGTAGAATAATGGCAAAACTGTACACGTCTCCCTTACAGGTGCCTTTCTGGGTGTTTTCCCAGTCTCTGAGGTGCTCAGGGGCTGTCCATAGGAGATCTGTAGGGAGCAAGAGTACGTACAAGGTACAATTTTACAATTTGTACAATTTTTTGTTCAACCCACTGGCATCAACTGTTCTGATTATTCGGAATATGACTATTCTCAAAACAAAGGGAAAGTCCAAAGTTGGTAGTTTCTTCCAGTAAGGTAGGAATAAAGTCTGTTCTGTTAAACCACAAATGTTTGCATTGATGTAATGTGGTCTGATGTGGGAATTTCCCTCGGTCCTTATTCACGCATCAACAGGCATACACACTGAGTGAACTAAGTGGATTATATAATAGCCAGCAGCAAAATGAAAACATAAAAGAATGCAAAGCCCTTTTTAAAGAAGCGTTAATGAACCTGCTGACACTGGGCCATTTTGAAACGCATCTTATTAGCATGAGAACCATGGGTCCAGCTTCGCTAGTAGTAGTGGTACCTTGGGCTGGGGGCAGATTTTTCGAGGTGTTCTGGGACTCCAACAGCTCATTAAAGCCATAGTCAGTGATCTTTAGCACGAAGCGGCCATCCACCACACATTTTCGAGAGTTCAGGTGTCCATGGGGTAACTCGCGATGGTGCAAGTATTTCATGCCCTAAGGTGGCACAAATCAAAGTTACAACCCAAGCTCTATATGTGCCCTTTACTCATGGTCTCTTCCAATGTGTTTGCAAAAAGGGCTGTGAATAATTCAAGACAACAACATTTAAATGTTGTTCAGTGCGAGAGAAATTAACCATGACTCTGGTTCCACAAATCAGTGGCATGTGCAAGATGTTGCTATATGTTCTGCATCAAACATAACAAACCAGAATTTCAAGAAAATAGGTGTAATGTCAATGTCAATTTTCTATGGTGGTTTTTGTCAGTCTAAATTATTCTAATAGTTATTTTTGCCTCTACAGCTAAATTGAAATCAATACTAAAACACAACATAATTGTCCATAAAATACATAGCAATATTTATACAAAATAGTTTATCCTAACTAACATTTCTGACAATTTATTTACAAATAATTTTCAAACAACGTTAAACCAGAAGAGATTCTGTCAACAGCTAGATAAAAAAACCAACAGAACAGGGTCTCTGATATCTCAGTCTAGGAAGTCTTTTTCTTTCTAATACATTTTTCAATAAGAAAATAATAACATGGTTTTATTAAATAAACAGACAACACATTTTCCTCTTAGCAATGTTATAGCGACATCATCCAAATCCATTTGCTCTTTCGTGCTACCCCTGGCTATGTGAAGCCGGGTCGTGCACCTTAATGAGGTCAAGCAGAAGAGAGGACTTGAACATCCAGTCCAGCTTGATGTCGTGGCTGCACAGCAGGTCCTGCAGACTGCCCCGGGAGCAGTGCTCCGTCACCACTGCGAACGTGTAGTCGCCGTCCATGAAGAAACCAAGGAACAGGGTGATGTTCTCGTGGCGGAGGTCCCTCATCTACAACAGTTGAGCAGACCATCAGCGCGGCCCACAATGACAGACTCGTATGCAAGGTTTTTGTCACATTTCAGCCACGTGTCCGTGACTTTACAAATGCTCGCTGAAAGAAATCAACAGCAAATCCAAGGTGTCTAGTTTTGACGTGGACATACCTTAGTTAAAATCTTCGTTGTGCTCCGTTTTACCGACTTGAACTGTCCCTTTTCAAATTTCTTTAGCCACACCCAGTCACCCTGTCAAAAAGTAAAATAAAAATATTTATCAACAAAGTTCATAAGCTGTTTGAAAAAATATTTCGAGTATTTATTTCATTAACATGCCCTCATACCTCCAGAAGAGCTATGTTTGATGCCTTGGTTGTTGATGGCATAATACTGTGCATAGAAGCGGAGAGCCCAGAATTCTTCCCATTTTTCTGTTCTATGGCATCCATGACGATGGACTAAGAGAGACAATTCTTTTTTGCCACAAATGTTTCAGAAAGGAAATGTTTGTGTGCATGTATGTTGGTATAGTGGGGCATTAGGTCACTGTTTTTTTTTTTGACTTGCCTTCTTGCTGAGCTGCGGGTCAAGGAAGGTTAGGTCTTCGACAGTCAGGAGAATCCGATTGGGCCCCTTTACCAGCTGCATCTGATGGCTCCGCCTCCTGTCGATCATAAACCATCCCGCCTGAGAAAACAAAAACTTCTGCGCACAAGCATTCCGTAGCACTTATCTTTTTTCGATTGTCATAATATTTCTTTGTAATGTTCCAGTTACCTCTGCATAATCAATTCGGGAGCTGTAATGTTTCACATTCTTAATTCCCATTAAAGGCTGTTTTTTATTTATTCAATGCTAACTGAGTCTAAAATGTATTTATTTCTATCTTTCAACAGGATAGCAGTAACAGAACACATTACCTGAACAACAAAGTTACACCTACACCACTGAAACCAAGGACAAATATTATCACAGGTACCAGTATGACATATGTCAGCTCCACACCTAGGACAAAGGGCAGATAACATGTGCATCAGACACTGGTATGTGTAAGAACAGTTTGGCTAGGAGAAGACCGTACGGTAGGAAAGAAAACAAGTGGCCCATCAGTCTAAATCACATCGACTGCAAAACTAAGCAATGACGTGACACAGGGGAGTTAAGGCTGCTACCCTTGGTGCAGATGGTGTTGGGCTCAAACCAGCAGCTGGGGTCGGCAGCGGGCGGGGATCCTCCCGGAAAACTATTGGAGCTGCCCGTGGGGATCAACGTGCCCTTGCTCAGGTCCACCACATGGGAGCTGTAGAGCTGGCTCCCTTGGCCATCCGTATCCAGGACCACGTAACGGGTCAAGCCAACTCCCTGGGTGCCTGTGTTAACATCCTGGTTGAAGCCGGCGAACGTTGTGTTTTTAGCGAAGGATGCCAGATTGGTGCCAGACAGCCACTGGCCTGCCCTCCTGGAGTTGTGCATGGCTTTGGCCAGGAGGTAAATACTGTTGTAGACTGTTCCGAACAAGGGTGAAACCTGAAACATAAAACCAGAAAACAGACAACCCGTGGCAGCTCAACTTTAATTAATGTACACGGAAAGGTACATGGAATAAAAACTAATGCAATGTTGTATAAACACTGGGATCTGTGCAGCAGGTATTAAGATGGTTGACTACGGTGGGAGGAATCACTTTCACCTCCTGAGGGTCATAAGATGAGTTGATTTCTCCCTTGTTCTTGGCCACGTCGTACGCCTCGCGGAACGTCATCGAGTCGGAGGCAACAGTGATGGTGAGCACAGCATCGTAGGCCTGCCGAAGCCCGGCATTGTCTTGAAGCTGTGGGTACGAGGTGTTGGTGTACGGGAGGCTGTAGAGCAGGGTGTCGTATGGAATGAAGACAAACCCTCCCGACGTCATTCCCATCTCACTGGCTTTCAGCAGGAAAGCAGCCTGCAGCTCCCCGCCAATCAACAAGGAGTGCATACACATGATGATGACTGAAACACACACACAGCCAGGGAGCAGAATTCATCTGGAACATTCGATGCAACTGAGCTTTCTCTTGTCAAATGTAAACCAATGCTCCAGTTTTTTTTTTTGTAACCATTTTAATTTAGATTGTTTTAATTCTCAGATGCAGACAATCAAATATCTTCTAATTAATGTAAAATTCAACATAATACATCATGCCTGACTAACGGACAAACATTTAACACCGGGTTTTTTCATTCCACAAATCGACAGCTGTAACGAGAGTGTACGCAGGAGATTAGGATCCAAGCGCAAAGTTTAATGGTGGGTTCATCCGGTCTCATGGTCAGCCAGGTGAGTTTCAGTAATGGACAAACAGGGCAATAGTGGTAACCCAAACAATCATTAATAAAGCAACGGGTCACACCACAACACTTCAGATAAGTACTGCAGCTCAGAAACAACCAAAACCATAGGAGACTTTGCAACTACTTAGTTAAAACAAAGAGGTATAAATACACTAACATAATTACTGACAAAACAGGGAACAGGTGTGAACATTTACGAAAACATGAAACAGGTTAAAAAAACAAAACATAACTGATGCTCGTTAAAAGTCCAGTGAGGCGGAGCGTTGCCAATTAGTCGATCGCTGACTAGGACAAGGCGTTACAACAGCATCAACTGATTATATTTTGTTCCTCACCACTCTTAACCAGAGTGACTTACATAGCATAATAATTTAACACTATATTCATTTATACATAGCAGTGTTTTCTTAATGCCTAGAACCCTGTTTGCCAAAACATTTGCTGTCAAGCCCATGTCTGTATGTGTCTAAATTAGCTGGTATTTTTTTGCGTGGAAAAAAGACAAAATATTAAAAAGATGTTCTGTACTAATATTAAAAACTCTTAAGCACCCTGCTGACCTACCCAAAAGTAAATGTATAGAATGTCCACACATAACATAGACACTGGAATGACACTAGCAGTGTCTGAGTATACTAAAAAAAAAACAATACATACTTTTTATCTTCCCAGGATCTTGAAGTTTCCTTAATGTCTGCTCCATCTCTGTAGAGTTATCTCCCATTGATGCAACAATGCCAACCGGGAGTCCCAGTCTCCTAAGAGAGATAGCCAGCTTGCCGGCGTTGTCTGTCCAAAGGTCATCATTTGAAGAAACGATCCCAACACTGGCCCACCCAAAGTACTTCAGTACCGTGAAGAGCACCTGTGTTGGGGAAGGCAGCGTCCGGGTAAAGGTTGGGTAGCTTAGGACCCGGTCCAGCTCATAATCAGCACATGCCCATGAGAAGACGGCCACATCCCAATCTTTGCCTGAAAGCGCGGCCGCGTTGCAGTACCCAGGGTTCGTAGGACCGACAAAGGCTTGAACTAAGTTCTTGGACTGCAGAAATCTCACCAGAGCCGTGGATGTGTTGCAAGCCTCTTGGAGAATCACAAAGTCAACCTTTTGGCCCAAATCTAAGCTGAGATCATTGTTGATTCGGCCCACCGCCAGCTGGGCAGCCAAGTCAGGTAGGGCCATGGAGAAGACTGGATCACAGTCCCACGGTCCGAGAACTCCCACTTTATATATCTGACATTGAACACAGGGTGACTCTAACGCTCCCAGTACAACCCATACTAGCAGAAATTTTGAAGATGTCAGTGTTGTGTAACCAGTTCTTTTTCTGAGAGCAGTACCACAGGGATGGTTCGACAATTCCGTCAGAAAGCCTCTGAAATAAGTCGCAATGTTGGCCATAGTTCTTAGCCTTTTTTCATCTGACCGTGTATTGTTACAGATCTTGGAAACTCACCTGTAAAAATAAATCCTTGTCAAAACACATCGCAAAAGGATGATTATGCTCTGACTTCTAAGACAGAGGACATTTATTTATGTTAAAAGTTCAAATTGATTATATTATTGCACCTATTTACTTGAAGCCTATTAAGTTAATGAAGGAATGATCTAAAATATCACTCACCAACCTCATAAAGTGCTGGACACCCGCAAGCATTTCCATTTTCTTTCCTGTGTTTAGCTGCCGCTCACTTCTTCTTTGCTTGTTTATTTTGTCTCTTTAGCTTTAAACCATACTTACAAATGTACAATCTCCTCACCACAAAAAGAAAACATGTCTGAAAAGTCCATCCAAGTCTGTTTAATTGTCTGGCATAATTTTGAAGAGCCAGCATGTCAAAACAAGGTGCATTGCGTCTTCAAAGCCCAAGTGAGGGGTGACGATTTCAGAACTCTAGAGACAAGCCGGGGAAGATGTTGGGGGGTGTGAGGGGGTACTGTAATTTCCTCACCAAACAGTTCCCAAATTTGTCCACAGAGGTCGCAGTCTCCCGAGTATCCGTTCTGTTTTTTCCACTAGTTTTCTGTTCACCCGCCCTATTGGTAATTTAGGTTAATTGATCCCTCGGTTTCTGTTTTACTGAGCACACTTTTCCCTGTTAATTAGTTTATATACCCCTTTGTTTCCTTAGTTCTATGCTAAGTTGTGTTTCTCCTGGAGTGGCGGCTTGTGGTTTAGAGTAATTTCAAGAGCAGACACTCTGTGTCATCATAAACGCAAGGCATGCAGTAACCAGGAAGTCACAAAGAACTCCCAGGGTAACGGCTAAGGACCTCTCTTGCTTAATATCAATGTCCACGAGTCCAACATAAGGAAAACACTGAACAAGAATGGTGTGTATGGAAGGATAGCAGAGAGAAAGGCATCACTCTCCAAGAAGAATATTACCCCCCTGTCTCAAGCTGAAGACCACCTGAATGATCCAGAAGCCTATTGGAAGAATGTTCTGTGGACAGATGCGTTGGGTGGTGAAACTGTTTTTGCTTAAATGAGAAACGAAAAACTTTGTAATATGAGATGAGGGTCTGATCCAATTTTAGGGCACATTAATGGAAGCATACAGAAAATTCTAAAGGGTTCACAAACTTTCTCTCACCAGAGTACAAATAAATCAAGTTAGTAAGGCATCGAAGACATACTAAAAATGCTTTTCCACTTCCAGTTTCTACCACCTATGCGATGTATATTCATGGTTACCGTTTATATTAATTTGAAAGGTACACGTTAAGGTTAAATTGGTGTCGCGACAAAAGACTGAGCTGCAGTCCGTTGGTTAGGTGATGTTAACCCTGGTGTGTTGTGCGGTTAAATTTTAATTGGCAAAATGAGCCGACAGGCTCCGGGGGAACAATTAAAATTTACGTCTCAGCGGACAAACATCCTTGTGAGTAACAAAACGCGTCACTTATTTTACTTATTGTGAACACACTTCACAAATAATTTCACGCGATGGAAACGAATTTGTCCAAAATCGACATCACACATTGATAGATTTCAGACGTATTCATTTGTAGAGCGAGGTATTTCGCCCAATTGCTTCAGTAGATATCTTGCGTATCTTTCGCCTTTTTTCTTACCCCAGAAACTGAAAACCATACAGGTGTGTCTTTGGACTCGGCGAATTCAAAATTAAAATTGCTCACTTGACGGCGTAGGCAATTTAATTACAGATCCGCAAATGTGTCCGTCAATACCTTCCCTTAACCATAATTGATATATTTCAGTTAGTAATTGTATATCTCGACGTAGCCTATCAATGATTAAGTCCTGAAATTACGAACATTTTACTGGGCGTTTTTTTAATTAATTAATTTATTTTTATTTTAGATTTATTACACTCCCTAAATATTTCTCAAACACGGTATGGCTTTCGACCTAGGGAAACGCCATCAGTAAATTTACTTGACGGAATATTAATGGTAGTAGAAACATAATTTTTCTGTTCGGCTACCTTTAAGGGCGAAACCAAAAATACGTTAAAACATGAACATGAAAAGGGCAACAGAACTTAAGTATCAAAATTACATTATTATTGTCTTGATATAACATAAATATCTACTCATCACACCCTGAAACTGGATGTTTGATTAAAAATATATTTATGTATATGTATAAAATGTAACTAAATGGATGTTAAAGTTCAAAAGAACTGGGGGTGTGACCGTGCACAAACCTAAATCCGCCAGTCAAATAAGGTAAGCGTCCGATGGGCTGGTAAATTGTTTTTGAAAATCTTAAAAGCTAAAATTGTTTCACAGGAGAGACTTGCGCAAGTATGGCTGGGTTTTTAGTTGTAAAATAATAAAATAAACAGTTGTAGGTATTCGAGGTTGGATATAATTAGATTATCGCAGCGACAAAAAAAAAAAAAAAAAAAAAAAAAAAATGTACCAAAAAACAAAGGGACCAAAAAAAAAGTTTTAAAACATTTTAAAAGAATTTAATTAAATATTATATAAAAAAAAAAGCTTTTTTATTTACGTAAATTGTGATTAGTGAGTTGGCAAAGATTTGCTCCCATGTTTTAACTAGGGAAATGTGCTTCGCTATTGCTTTTAATACCTCGTGTCAATGGTGGGGCGGTTCGGGTGATTGTCTTCTTCGACAGTAAAATTAGGAATCGAACTCAATTTTCAAAAGTTAAAAGCTCGCCAAACCTGCAGCTGACATGGTGTGTACCGACCCCAGGAACGGTTTCTCCCTTCTCGATTTGCCGTGTGGTCTACCATACTCTACATTTCGGGCATTGTCAAATTTTGCATGTAGGCTAGGCTAATTAATTATTTATGCGTGGACAAAAAGTGATTGCATCGTAATTGAATTGACAGAATGGAAGCCTTCAGGTACCCAGCTTGTCCTGTTTTTCGCCTGAGGGGCTTCGAAGCCTCCAGAGCAATGGCCATAAAATGTTTTTTAAAATGATATCTCTTCACGAAGATGACGTGTTTCTCCCCTTTTTTAATGAATTACGTTACTTGGAAATGGGCTTATCAGGGTTATTTGTGACAAACACGTTTTAATAGGCGTGTACAAAGAAAGTAAAAAATATACAGCCGTTAGTTTGTACGGTCACCGGTTATACTCATTTGAAAGCTACACATTAAACTGGACGATTGTAACCGGTTGAGCAGAGGCAGCGCAATGTTGGCAAAGCGTTGCCAGGGCTGGGGTTAGTTAAGTTAGCTCATCGCTAACGATTATCTTAATGGTTTCCCAGGCGCCTGCAGACCTACTTGCAGAGTTATCTAGAGGACTCGTAGTGACGGACAGTTTGATTATTTTTGTTTAATCTGATCTTTCGGATATGATGTTCTGACGGTTTAATTTGTCGTTGAAATAAATTATAGTTCGTCGACTACTATAACACGGTACAGGGAATAAAATAAAATAACCTCCTCAGTTTGGTACCCGTTCTGTTGAGAACTAGTTATAATTATATAGTTGTAAGATCGTAGTCAAAGTAAATTTATTTTAATTATTGAAACTAATGAATTACAGAGACTTAGCTGATAAGATGAACGAGTCTAACTCGGCTCTAGCTGCGTCGGGTCTTTTTCGGATAATTTATCTCGAACTCTTCGGTTATTGAGTCGGTTCGGACTTTATTGCCTGCAGAGTGTAAAAGAGATGCAATTTATTTATGGGTTTCACTTAACCTTTATTTTGCAAGGTTAGTCAATTGACAACTGATTATAATTCCAGTCATTAGATGCTGAAAACTTACATATACAGTATAGCTAACTTAATTTACATTTTAAAAAGAAAGTTAAGCCGGACCCCATACACAATGATCAACTCAATCAATCCAGAATGAGAAGCGTTTGGTTGGCACAAAAATCAGCATTAAATACCACTGCATTAAGTATAGTAATTAAATATTGATTTAGTTAAACCACTTTTACAATATCAAATGAATCCAAGTTGTCTAATTTGTAGTATTATTGGCTTATAAACAACAATTTATTTGTAGTTCAAATCTGCTTTAACACACTGACAGGTTAAACTCTCCTGCCAAGGTTTTTGTGGAAAGCAGTCCCTCTCAAACTGTAACACACTATAAACTGAGGCACATTGGAATTGGCCAATCACATTCTTAATAACTGTTGGGAGGAATGGTTTTTTAAAATTGTTTTTTTATGCATTACCATAGCTTCAGAACCAATGCATTTATCCTTTTTGGTAGCTTGAATTTGAAGCAATTCATAAAGGCTGCTATTCTCTATAGAATCGAGCTTGAATGTGAGCTTATGTCCCTTCACCACTGTAATTTTGACAAAAATCTTAAATTTTTAAAAATGCCACCTTTTGTGTTAGAATACCTCTTTACAGCACACACTAGCGTGAAAAGTATTTGTAGGTAGTTTACACTTCAAGGGGAACAGCTCTTTGCTCCACACACTAGTGTGAAGCCAGATAAGAGCAGGATGTGCATAGCGGGTAAAGCGAGGCTGTAAATTGGCTACTGAAAGCATTTTGGGAGGAAGAGGTGAGACAATTCCATTTGTGCAAGGGGGTTATATTGAAAGGGCTATTTTACTGTCTTTTTCAAAGGCAGCTGAATAGGAAGGAAGATGTGATGTTGAGAGGGCAGTGGCTGGATATTTTGCCAGGCCAGGTGAGGAGTGAGTAAAAGACGGCAATTTGCACACAAATCAGGAGAAACGCTCCTTTTAAAAACATGCTGCAATCATGCAGAAACTATAAAAGCTCTGCAGTTTTAATCAGATGGGTGATGATTCAGAGAACTTAACTCAAGGAGAGGAACAGCTTTGTATAATCCTGGAAGTCTGGTATGTAGCCACAATCTGAACAATATGAAATTCTCAGATTTATCTATATTTTTCTATCAAATTAATTTATTATTTAACACAAATTCTTTACATAAACATTTTCTGTGTTATAATTTCTTAGTTTTATTTCCTTTTAAGTTGATATGAATTCTTGTTAAATTAATAAATCATTTAAAAAATATTCATTTTAAATATTATTTATCTTTTATCATTGTATGGTGATATACGTTGTATTGTATGACAACACAGAGTGGCAGAGTGAAGAATTAGCACAGTGTTAATATTGGGGGAAGAGGATGTCATGTTTAAAGGGTTACAGACAGAATTTTAAGCATTTGACAAGTGACAGAATTTTAGTGCTTTTTATTTGATGCTTTAATCCAGAGGAACGTACGTAGTGTTACAGTTAAACTCATTTGTTCTGCTGGATTTTTACAGAAGCATTTTCGTAAAGCATTACTGTGCAAACCGAGAGGAACAATTTCCCGATATATAAGTAGGACTGCAGTAGTGTGATTTTAACATCAGTAGAAACTTGTGAGGAAAAAAACAAAACTAACAAAAACTGGCCAGACCACTTGTCTATATAGAGGACAAGAGATGGGTAGTTGTTTTGGAATAAAATGCTTTTGATGGCAAAGGTTTCTATCAGGATGAGATGCAAATCATTTAGGTAGGTATAAGATCAGGGACGAACTGTAAGAATTTCGGTTTAATATGAATGACCTTGATTCTGATGATAATTACTAACTCCGGACTGAATTATAGAGAGAATTCGAAGCACGTTAAATCCACTCAAAAAAAATGGACATTCAAGAGCAATCCTTTTCAGATTTTTTTAGATTTTTAAAGTCTCTGTATTTAAGGTCACATTCATTTCTCAGAAGTAATGGGAACCATATTACCGATTTTGAGGACAATTTTTTATCTTAAAAACATTTTCTTAGATGGTTGGTAAAATAACTGAATAAACTGATATGTAATATTTATTATAACTTCATGTGTTCTTTAACAGAGTACCAAATGTTTGCTTTCCTGCAAGTCAGTGCTTTTCTGCGGCTAGTTTTATTTGCCGGAGCGGCCGGGGACTGCCACCCTAGATGCCACTGTGAAGTGGAGACCTTTGGACTGTTTGGCAGTTTCAGTTTGACCAAGGTTGACTGCAGCCGAGTGGGACTTGCCGTAGGTCCTGTTCCCATCCCTTTAGACACATACCACCTGGATCTGTCCTCCAACTCCATCCATGAAGTCACAGGTTGCATGTTGTCCGGCACTGGGTACACCACACTCACCAGCCTGGACATGAGCAACAACCTCATCTCCGAGATCAGTCATAATGCCTTCTCCAAGCTGCGCTACCTGGAAACCTTGGACTTGAGCCTCAACTCTCTGGAGCGCTTGCCTGATTGTTGCTTCTCCGGTCTGCCCCTGACTGAGGTGGATCTCAGTAACAACAAGATGCAGGAGATCAGGCTGGATGTCTTTTTCACTAAGGCTCACATGAGACCGATCAGCGTGGACTTGTCTGACAATCTGCTGGTTGTTGTCTCCTGGTACCCACAGGCGATGGGCACTCCCAACCTACAGAGCCTGACCCTGTCCAGGAACAGGCTAAGGACTGTGCCTGAGCTCAAGGGCATTCCTTTGAGGTACCTGAGCCTGGATGGTAATCCCATATCCAGCATTGAGAAGGATGCTTTTACAGGGCTCAAGGATCTGACCCACTTGTCCCTCAGCAGTCTTCCCAAGCTGTCTACTATCCAGCCACACAGCTTCAGGGACCTCCAAAACTTGCAGACTATTGTTTTGTCAAACAATAACAACCTGGTTTCATTGAGCCCAGAGGTCTTTGTTGGCCTTGTGTCCTTACAGGAGCTTGATTTGTCAAATTCAGGACTGAGCTTCTCGCCCAATGACATTTTGAACCATCTTCCAAATCTCAGTAGGATAACATTAATAGAAAGTGTTAATTGCTGGAGAACCCATTAACAAGGACAAAGCCATAGGCAGACTGGGCAGACAAAAAGTGAGGAAATGCTGACCTGTGATGGTGTATATCTGGTATTATGAAGCTGTCTCCTTTATTGCA
Source organism: Hiodon alosoides (assembly GCA_025775065.1). Taxonomy (NCBI): domain Eukaryota; kingdom Metazoa; phylum Chordata; class Actinopteri; order Hiodontiformes; family Hiodontidae; genus Hiodon; species Hiodon alosoides. The sequence continues at coordinate 16,262 of JAOYSI010000784.1, forward strand.
CATCTAAAATATACAAGAGGCTGTTAAAGCTTAACCTAAACTGGACCAGCACTGGTAACAAAACCCTGTTTGTTTCCATTTAAATAAAAAGATTAAAGATGGATGCAAGGAAAACCGAATAATTTACTATTCAAAGGACAGGTCAATTCCAGTCGTACTATTAGTTAAATAAAAACAAATGTTGCCAAAGCAAAGTTCAATTTTACCGTCACATTTTCAAATCTCAGGTTGTATTAATTATTCCTGGTGTGTTGGAGGCAGAAAATGCAAATTTTTAATGGTATGGTATTATGCTGGCTTCGGATGTTAATCTATACGATAATGCAGCAATAAAACTAGAGCAAACCCCCTTGTAACATTAATTAGTTAAACTCTGACAAAAGGTCCTGAATAATGAAATAATACTTTGATTATTACCATTGTAAAATTTCAATAATAAGCTACTAAGAAAGTTCTAGAAACGTTCTATATATTAAGACAAGTGAGGGTAATGTCAATACTAAAAATCTTACCTAATCAATGAAATGGCAGAGCACAAGTATGATCTCTACAAAGTTTTAAAAAGCCGTCTAGAATAAATTAAAACACACTATAGCTCACTATACCGCTAATGAAAAACAGCCATTTTGAAACTGGCAACATCATAATGAGCATGGCCATGGCAGATCTGTTTCCAATTGGACTGAAATGGACGGCGAGTTCTGAGTCTTCTGGAAAATGAAACCATTGCACAAACTATACCCTGTAACACAAACAATGCACAATGTATTGATTTAAAAAAAGTACACATGCAAATCTATGGCTGAGTGAAAAACTAAGCATGTTGGCTCTGGGATATAATTAAGATTTTTCTGACAACAAACCTGGATTTTTGCATTAAATATTTACTTCAAAAAGCTATTTATTCTGTTTTTTTTGTCTTCAAAGATGCATAGATTTGATGAAAGTATGTGTGATATTTACATTCAATCTCTCCTGCTTTCCGTTAGTTCTCGTGGAAATTAAGAGTCAATGCTGATTTCCTCATAACTCTCCGAGCTAACATTACACCGCACCTCCAACTTTGCTTATCATCTTATCTTTTTGGGCTCACAGGTCACCTTTTTACTTTGGTGCCAGTAACATTCCCACACACACATATTTCTATACATATATATTTTTGTGCTCTTGGGTAGGCACCACAACCTCGGCATCTCTCTCCGCGCTCCCGGATCACACTTGGCTGTTTTCGCTATAGACATTACTCTCATTATTCGCTCCAGACTGGCGTTTCCTGCTCTGGTGGCAGTTAATAGACTATCCCCCCTCGTTGTAATACTTCTCAGCCGTCCCAATTCTAAACTAGCATTCCAACATCAGAAATGCTACCTTCATCAGTGAAATTTGTACCCCCGATATTCACAATTAAGTAGATCGGTTTTAAATATTTAAAAGACTAATTAAATGAAACAAAATCTACATAATCACTGCCGTCTACCTATACCGATGTGTAAGACTTCCTGCCAGTTGATGGCGGTGAAGAACTTGTGGGTCATCACCTCTTTGGCATCCTCTGGCCCACCTCCAAGCCTGTT
>JAOYSI010000785.1:0-7500 GCA_025775065.1 Hiodon alosoides
ATGGTCAAAAGAGCTCACTCCGAGTCGCTGAGCAGGACGTGAGTCACTTTCTTGGAGAATGGGATGGTGGTGATACAGCAGGGCCTGTAACTTTTTGTTTTCTTATAGAGTTCAATGAGAGTGGGGTCCACCATCGTAGCCTCTTTTTGCTGGATCTCTGATGCTCCCTCGTTTGGGAAGCACCAATGAAAACTTTTTGTATCTTTTTCTATCTAAGCGGCACCTGGCTCTGCCCAAAGTCCCTCAGGTGAGAATGGTCTTTGGCCCAGAACCGATCTGCTTACCATCCAAGGAAACAGGATAGACAGTGTAATTTCACAGTGCTCTTCTTCTTAAGACATACTGTTTTGATACCACTCTATGGAGATTATGCACCAATTTTGGGTTTCAAATCTGATATATGTGCAAGAGTAATGCCGCATTTATTTGGAGCCAAAAAAAGAGTCAGTTAAGCCCAAAACCCAAAAATCCCTCCCCTCCTACAAACACATTAGCCATCACAAATGGAGATGTCCAGGGTTTCTTAATTAGGGCAGAAAATCAGCATTTGAACAAAACTGGAAGCCATCATTTTTAAATCCCTCCCAGAAATCTATGCTGCCTTAGAGACTTTGCACTTGGGTTATATGAGAGGACGAGAGCACATTTTCCCTATGCACTGTGTCCAGGAAAAGCCCAACAGCTGTAGTGTCATGTCTGAGGCTTCCTTTGATAGAAAACAAAGTCAGTTAAAGACAGAACAAGAAAGAAAAAAGAAGTAGAGATAATGAAGAAAAAAACTATACATTATTAATTTGATTTTTATTATTTTTTAAATAATTAAAAAATAATTGCTGCCATCCTGATATCTTTTCTATTTGACTAATATAACTCAGGTCAACAAGGTTACCTTTGCTTGGAGTTTTGGATTGTTGGGGATGTTGTGGCCACCATGCCATGTGTGGCGGTGATGGGATGTTCGCTTGCAGCAGGTCCAGATCTTCAGTCAGACATCTACTCATTTCATTACTGGGGGGATTGGGCACCGGACTCAATTAGGATGGCATACTGCACCATGAGCCCTTACATAATTATGAGAACTGTGTTACAATCCCCTGCCAACACACAGTACAAAGCATAAAAATGTACAATAGCAACAGCAAACACACTTAGAATAACCTATGTTCACCAATTTTTTGTCTCTTATTCAACAGTAATGGATTAGCTGGCATGGGTGTCATTCATGACTCAACCACATTTTGAAGATTTTATTTTCAGACTGCATTTTGGTCAGCCAATTTCTAAATTAACCTAAAAACAGCCAACATTGACCACTGACTGATTCTGATTGTATTTTAATTCAATTTAAATTAGTCAAATATTTAAATCATTTTAAAACATTTCAACATTGCATTTATATGTTAATAATTATAATTAACAACTTTTTGAAATTAAGTAAATTTAAGGCATACAGAGATATAGCTAGCAGGAAAATGACAGTGTTTTAGTGGCACTAGATTTATAAGCAGTAGCTGGTGGGTTCAAACTTGAAGGAATCAAAAGAAAGAGCATAGGGAACTAAGTGTAACTTGAAGGGGGAGATAATTTTTAATTTATTAAAATCATTAATGATCATTTAAGAAGCAGGGCCCCGCAATAAAGTTGGAGAACAAAAACCAAATTTAGAGAGGCCCCAAGGATACATTTTGTTAGGCAGGAGACTTATCTAGGCATTAATTCTGTGTTGATTCAAATTTCATCCAGTCCCACCAGAATTTACATTCTTATCCCTGGCGAGTCTCACCTTTGTCAGACTTGGAAAATTGGATTTCAATCAGCACCGGTTTTTTTTTTTTATTGCTTATTTGCTTTCACTAAAATAATGTGCTTTTTCGTTTATTAATGTTGTACAATTGAGACAGAGACAGAGACCAGAGACATAGTCATACTTACACAACCCTGGTTGACTGTGAATCTGCAGCTGGTCCAACAGCTGGTCTTGCTCTCGATCCCTAATGCCTGGCTGAGGATGTGGCGGACCAGCTTTTGCAGATCTAAATCTTGATCAAAAAGCATCTTTGCCAACAGGTGAAGATCTTTGCCCTGCAGGAGCTCCAGCTCCCTCAGGTTCTTCAGGCCCGCCAGCCACTTTCAATGTGGTTTCCTTCTTTGCATGTGCTCCAGCAGGCACAGGGAGGTGGACTTAATGAGCCCCAGGGAGATGCAGTAAGTCCTGAAGATATCAAGAAGGTCTGTGCTGCAGTGCTGATAATCTGTGCTGTCCATTCCCTCCATGGTATTTAGCAGGGCATCAATGACCTGCTTCAGTTCTCCTTCAGGCTGATGCACAAGCCAGGGACTGTATGCCATTCGTGTCAGCAGATCCTCAAGGTTAGAATCCTGGTCCTGTTTTTCCTCTGTGTCAAACGGGTTAGTGCTATGTTTTTTGGGCATCTTTGTGGGCTTGGGGGACCTTGTAGATTGAGCCAAGGCTAAGATGTTGGGATGTCATAGATCAGATCTGTGGCCTTTTCTGGCTTTGTGAAGTCCCTGGTGAGACCCTTCTCCTTTGGTTTCTCAGTTTTCCGTATCAGCTTCTTCTTCTTCTGGCCCCAGTTTTGGATCACTGAATTAGGCAGAAAACCACCTGGAGCTACTGGCCAGTCCAGGGAATCTAGTCCTGTGTGTGGATCCCACTCCTGGAGTTTCATCTCATCTGAGACATCAGTCTTGTGTGTTTGCCCCTCTTCCGCCATCATTTTTTCTCCACCCCTGTTGGGATCATTTTGAATGAAAGTGGCAGGCCTAAAGCAAGAAACCTGGGAAAGAGTGAGCAAATAGTTACTACAAGAACAAAACAGTAATAACAGCATGTTATTGTACTATTATGGAGGCTTATGGGAGCTTGACAAATTATTTTTACTGCTGCACTGATATTTAAACTCCAGTGGCCAGCATAGCTAAAGATTCTTGACCTCTTAATGACAAGGTTGGAATATGCTGGTTTAACCCACTCCACCTAAAGTAGTCAAGTTCTAGCACATCACTGTATTCCTCTGCTGACTGGGTACATCAGCACGCTACCGCCTTTCTTAGTGTGGAGGCAAGTCAGACCTTCTGCACAGCCTCACGATTACCATGTTTTATCGAAAGCAGCACGTTGGGCCAAATCCCAGTTCCGGTACCAGTATGGCCAGGGGTTAAAAAGAGTAATTTTACCTACTGCAGTGGTGCAACTCAAACACCATACTCCCCATCAAAGGCAACAAGATTTTGGGGGTAGCTAAATAGTCTAGACTCCTCAGCTAATTCGGAATCTGCTTCTTTAATATTTTCTTCAAACCAGCACTGCACGTTACATTATTTTTACCCATTCCTTTGTTGTATTTTTGTAACCTGTTATCCAATTCAGGGTTGCTGGGTTCTTGGATAAAATTGGTTAATCTAAGACCCTGGCCCTGGAGAACCAAAGTGCATTGTTTGAAATAAACTATAATAATTATTGGTTAACAGCTTCAAAGTTTTGCTATACTCTGCATTTCTTAGGACAAAATATAAACTTTTCAATTTCCGGTACAGTGCAAAAGTCCTAGGCACATGTAAAAAATTCTGTAAAGCAAGGATTCTTTCAAAAATAATAAATAAAAAGTTTCTAAATATACAAAAATACTATTTAGGACAGCAAACTGTAAAAAAAAAAAGAGAGAGAGGAGAGAGAGAGAGAGAGAGAGAGAGAGAGAGAGAAAGAGAGAGAGAGAGAGAGAGAGAGAGAGATAGAATATGCCTTCTTGCCTTCTCAATTCTCTTAGGTATACTGTTGTGCAGTTTTATAAGAAATTCTTGAGGTAGATTGTTCCAAGCATCTCGGCTGTCTCACTTCTGTCTGTCAGTCCAAGTAATCCTTGACAGCACCATGATGTTGAGATCAGGGCTCTGTGGTCATACCATATGTTTGTGAACTCCTTTTTTTTCATTTTAGGAAAATGAATGTTTTGACATCTAAAAAGAAATACAAATAAATATCATGTTAAAAAGCTAGGGTGCCTAAGACTTTTTCTATCTATTGTATTGTTTTATCTGCGCTCCACTGGCTTGCCTTGTCTGAGTGGCTCCTAATATTTTAACCCTGTACATTTCTATAAATTATTAATAAAAAAGAAACGTAGACAATGTTATGCATACATTTATTTTAAATAACTGTATAATTTATTGTAAATTTTAAACCCTGACGTCTTATAAATATTATTATTATTATTATTATTATTATTATTATTATTATTATTATAAAAGCTGAGTTTACTGTATAGATAATCTTATTCTCCAGTATTATCGGTAAAACATTTAAGGCCACTTGTGTTTGACAGTTTTCACCACAAGAGAGCACAATGCACTAATTCCAGAAAGTATTTGTTATGTTTTCTGCGTTGCTTGTACGACACCCGGGATTTTGCGGAATTCAATCAAAGCATAGTTATCTCTATATTTTTTTCTGTTTAATTTCTCCTTCATTGTTGTTGTTTTCCCATTAAATTAGTATTTCAAAAAGAAGAAGAAACAAGAGGAAAGCCTCCACCTCTTATACATGATCTTTTAACTTTTATCTATCTATAAACGTTTATGTTGATGCTTTTTAAAATAATTACTATTCACTGTGTTTCTGTTTGTTATATTCACTCAATTATTTGTATCATTGTACGCATGCCTATACAGAAGCGCTCCTGCTAAACGGAATATTTTTAAATGCATGAAGACCTCTAGTCCGAGGATCACAGTAGTACAATCAGCTTGTTCGCACAAGCGCAGTTGGGTGAGCGAGTGTGTGTGAGAGACTTTGAGACTGGGGCGCAGCGGTTTCGGTTGGTTGGGAGAGAGGTAGCTTGCTTGTAGCAACAGTAAAGAGCAGTGGTCCGCCAATGTTGAAAGCGATAAACATTAAATGATAGGATTGCGACTATTCCTAAAGTTTTTTCTGAAGACAGTCTTAAGGTAAACAATATATATGAAGCTATTTTTAAACTATACATTTGGAATTTTGGTTTAAAGTAGCGAGTTAGCTGGTTGGCTAGCTAACTAACGCGAAGATAGATCATTAGCTTGGTAGTGACGGTTCAGTTTCTATTGTTTACGGTATCGTTACAACGTAAAGTATATTTATGTTAGACATTGTTTATTCTACTACTTTATTTTGGCAAATTGGCATTGTTTATATTATAATTGCTTTCACTATTACATTTTTATTAACTGCATGGTTCTTCCTGGTCTGTTCGTAGCACAATACGCATGTGCGGTGTTGTTGCGTATACGGGGTTTTGTAGTTTTAATTTAATTGCCGTTACCTTGATGTTTTAGCCTGTATATACATAAATGAACTACAAGTTCCATGCAATATTTTGCCAACTTCAAGACATACGTGAGACGCTGTGGGTAATGTAAATAACGACTGTTGCATTTTTGATAAGCGTGACGCGTTGGGAGTGAATTGTTAAACTATACGAGTGAGCAACTAAAGTTCTGAATACCCGGGGGTGGCAGATGTTTCATTCACTTTCAGTAAATTGCAATTACCAAACTTAAAAGACAAAGTTAAAAGAGGGGGACATTACTGGTAAGCACCAGACCTTACAATTAAATGTGGTTATTTTTTATGTCTTGGTCTTTATGAAAATGATTAAAACCTGAAAGTAATTTCTGGTTCTGAATATGTCCCCACTTATTACATAAAGGACCTAGTATTTTAACTGCCTCCAGTGCTTGAAAAGTCGAACTGATGTGTAATGTCTACATATTTTAAATCCCTGTCAGAATCAGGGCGGCGCGGACTGGAGCAGAAAAACTAGTTTTGCTATGCAGGCGAAAGAATATGAGAAGAATTAATCGGGCGGTGTGTCGTTAAAGATTAGTCCAACTGCTGTGTTCCGACGCCGCAGGAAATAACGCGTCAGATATTTTAAATAGGTCCGTCTTGATTAAACAAGGCAGGTTCGTAGTCGCATGAATTGAATATATTTACGGTCTATCTCTAGATAATTAAATTATAGTGGTGATGATTAAGCATTTTTTACTTCAAACGTGAAAAACGCTCGAATGTTAATGTTGAAACTTTAACGGTAGGCAAGTTTAATTCAAAGCTACATTGGCGCGTATTGTTTAATTTCTTTCATGTGTATAAACTGTAAGATTCTATATTCACCACTTGGAATGGATAGTGCTGCTGACAGGCCCTGCGTATTGAAGCATAGGAAACTTTAAAGGAGAAGAAATCTTACATTAGCGGTTGAGCTCAATTTTGGTCAACGCTTCCGCGGAGTTTAAAGTGAACTGAAGCGTAAATAAGTTATATATTTTTCATTTGCGCATGTAGTTAACTGGCTGAGGAAAGGATGCAGTGACCTTGGTTAGATGATTGTCCAGCCATTCTAGAAGCTGTGATGAGACATTACTATCTCTGTTGTCACCTGTTTCACCAGCTTGTGTACTGTGATGATTTAAAGGCTAAATGAGATGGACTGTAACTTTATAGATCGAGTATGTTTTGTAGTATTTTTTCGTATGCGTTTTAAAATCATTGACTATTTAATACTTTCTAACAATGTCGCTTTAATTTTGGTGTTAACTAGTGAGTGGATTATTTGTAAAGGCCATTCCATTGTGGGCCTTACAACAGATCAATCCACCTTCTTAAGTCTGTCACTGGCTGTGAGTTGTCTTCTGTGGCATCTAACATTTGCCAAATGTTGAAAAGCCATCAACCTTCCAAGCCACTAACCCTACTACGTGAGTGTCTAACGGACTAAGCCTCAACTTTGGCCCTGCATTCATGCCTTTCCTGGCGATTGGTTTTATTACCATTAATGCACAAGACTAGGTGGAATCTTTTTTTTTCTATGGACTTTATCAGCTATTGTATTAACGTTAAAATGAAATGTTAAATTCTAGCAAATATTGCCTGCATTATATTAGTCATAGATCATGTTTTCTGCAGGGAACACCTAATATTTTGTTTAATTTATGTAATTTTGTATACAAATCTGTATTGTAATAATACAATTTTAAATACATGTTATTGTTGCCTGTATAACATGGTAAAGTGGATATTTTTGTATGTATGGTAAACATCCTAGAAGATTTATAAGGAAGGATATTGATCACTAAAGCAACATTTGTTTTTCCTTTGAACAAGTTTGCTTATCTATGGTACACAAGGTAGACAACTGCTGTCATTAAATTTCTAAAATGTAGAATTTCTCAACCAACATTTGGTACCTGACTTTTCTCTATTCTTGGCAGTAGTTTTTATTTTTTAATTAATCCTTTTTCAATTATTTGAATACCCTTTTACCTATCACTGTACTTAAATCGGCTTATATAGAATTTTTGCTACAATCCACACCCACAGTATAAATGTTGACTAATTCTGTAGAAGTAAAGAAATGTTAAAAATGAGAGTGAGAGATAGCCCTTTGATTTTAATGTGGTGTAATTAAATTAAGGGAGGGTCTATCAGGCCGTGGAGATGTGCTG
>JAOYSI010000785.1:10000-12183 GCA_025775065.1 Hiodon alosoides
TAAACGTTTTCCAGGCAGGCTCAACCCAGCCACTCCCACCTGGGATCTCTGCGGTCCCCCTCGAGTGGTCTGCGGGAGACGCAGGAAAAAAAGCCACTTGTTCAAGAGAACCCTCCTCGTCCGGCCCAGCTCGCCATTGGACAGAGAGGCAGCCAATGGGCCGGCGGGGAGGCAAACTTCCAGCGCGACTGATACATGGGCCCCTTCTGCAAAATGTTCTGGACCTCACCCCCACAGTGTTTATTTTTTTTCAAAAAGAAATAATCCAGGGCTTAAACAAAACCAACATGACGGTCCGTGTGGCATTTGGAAGCATGCCTAATCCATATTTAAGTTGACCCTGATTTATGGGGTTCTTGACTTTTTCCAAAGCACGTTGTGTATACACAGGCCCCCGCCTATAGACAGGGCACAGTCGGGGTTCCAGCATAAATTCTGGCTGTACATTATGTACTTCTTCATATAGATAACAAACAGCTTAAGGTCTCTCATGGGGCACTGAACATACACATTCTACTTTTTTTTATTTATTATTAGGATATTGCTCAACCAGTAGTGCAGCTCTGGTATCTGCTATCGAGAGGGAAGAAAGGGTGGTACCTCTAGGGCAGTGGATACTTCACAGAGGCCCGAGGCAAGCACTGAGTGCACACAGAGAGGTGTGAAGAGCTTTCACGCAGTCCTCGTGATGTTTGATTCGCACTAAAACCTCAAACACTGGCGGTGCAGTTGACTATAGGCGTATTGACATTTTCTGTTGGTGATCATTTTTTTTAAAGCCTCTATGAACCAAAGCCCTATGAATTAATGTTCCAAATGCATGTGTTTTATTGGAATTATTTTGCCGGAATCATTGTAATGATTATGCTGTAAGTAGCATGGTATTCTAATACCAAACTTCTGTCATTAATGAGTTTAGAGTACATTTTCTGCAATGGATGAAGTCTTTATTGGAGTAAGAGCATTTTTTTCCAAGATTCCATGAGGCCGTTGCACAACAATACACGCTCTCAACCCATAAAATTGCTTTCTTCTTAATGTAGCAGATATTTACCTCCTGCTGCTGCCTTTGGAGGGAACACACAGGGATTGTGTTACTTGCTTTGTTTTTTCTCCTGACCTTTCCCGATGCCACCGTGGCAACACCGCAACCAGCCTTTTGTTACCACCATCCAGGAAGCCTGCAGACATCCTATGGTTGACCCGCAGCAGTGGGGCGCAGTTCCCTGGAGTCCTTTGGCCTACTCGGCCCTGATGAGGCCAGGGTCTGGTTACAGTCACATGACTCCCGTCTTGGCGATGGCAGCACACATGGCCATTCAGTCAGCGGGGGAACTGCCACTGTGCAAATATCACAAGATATGCAGGTCAGTTGCATGGGTCAGTTGCATGGGTCATGCAAGTGAGGTGGCCTTTGCCATACATTATTAAAATATATAAATGTGAGTAATATATTAAATAGTCCGCTCTTTCAGAGAGAGGAATGCTACAAACTTATAATGAAATCTTCAATCAAAATCCCAATTCAATTATTAATTCAAATGACTGTGCTGCCATCTGTTGTTAAAAAATGAGAATGCAAATATCTAAAACATTAAAACTGGATCGTACTAGCGACTAAATCAAAAACAAATCGTATTTTTGCGATATAATCGAGTTGACTACCATTTGAACATAGAGAAAAAAAAGACTACTGCGACTGACAGCAATTTAAATGGAGCACTTTATTGAATGTGCTGCCACCTGCTGTTAATAAATGAGAATGTAACGTCAACAATAACGTGTCACAGTTTGCCTTCAATCTTTGTTTTCAGTCACAACTTCTAGCTCTTGTCAACCAATTACTCAACTGCCATTCCGCAGACACATGTGCACTTGTTTTCCATTTAAACCCTGCTCTTCTCCTCAGTCAGGGCAGAGTTATTGTTTTGTATGTTGTTTTGTTCTGGGTTTATGGTTTGTTTAAAAATTTAGTTCATTAAAATCATGTTTATTCGAAGCTGCGCTTGGGTTAGTTTTTGCTTTGGTGCTTTGTACCACATGGCCAATATGTGTTGCCTTTGTGAGTATGTATAGATCTGTGCGCGCGCGGGCGTGTGTGTATTATTTTTGCGACAGCAGTATAAGAGGTCTATGAGCCAACAGAAACCAGTGGTATCAGGAGGCCCCTTGAGAGTCCTGAA
>JAOYSI010000786.1:0-17830 GCA_025775065.1 Hiodon alosoides
ATCCCATATTTGCACTCTTTGGGTAATAAAAAGGAACGCTACAGTCACTCTCACTTTAGTTATTTCTTTCACCACTGGACATGAGTAGGCAAGAGCATACAATAACCGAGATCAGGGTGCAGCGATATTGTGTAGACACAGTGAGGATTGACCTGTACAACTAGTCTCCTGTAATCCTAGTAGCCTTCCAGCCACCTGTCTCAACAACACTAAAACACTAAAAAAATTACATCACAAAGTTCTCCTTAGTGAGACAGTAAATATCCATTTTAGAATATATTTTTTTCTGTATTTTGTCTGGGTTTCCATTCTGTTCACTCATCTATCAATACATTTTTCTTTTATTTTTTAGGGGTAATAACGATTAATATCCAATGACAATGTGCCAACTACTACCTTTAGCTCTGGACAATGCAATAGATATAGGGATCTCGATAAAGGGATCCATGAAACACCTGTATATGAATAAATATTTAATTAAAGAACGCAGCCTCATTCTTTATGGGTATAAGTCAGCTTGCACTGTGTGTACTAGGGCTTCCAAGAGCCCCATATTAACTGGGACAATCCCATAATTTCAGCTACTCAAATGTTACAATTTGTTTTCATAAAAATCAATCTTGTCCCGTTTTGGGGGAATGTGGGAAACCCTTGTACGAACCCAGTAACACCTGTAATGTCTGGATATTGTTTTCTTGGTTTTGTCACTTTTAAGTCAACATTAAATAGCTTTAGTTACCTAGTTGGTCTTTTGATCAAAAGTAATAGAAAATAAGCATGGAAGCTCAATTGAGAATAAATGTCTGGTTCATTTGAGTTTGATGGGAACCTTGTTTGGGCTAAAATATATGTGCCTCTCAGATGGATAAACTTCCTAGCGAGGTACCGGCTGGGTCTGCTGGTGCAACTAGACCTTGGTGGGCCCCTGAAATGCAGCCACCAGTACCCCCATCCTACACTACTAGGCTCCCGGGTGGGGGGCTATAAAAGGGAATCTGTGTTGAACAAACGCAGACACTAGATTACAGCTGTCAGTGTAATGACTGAAATACAAATATCATAAATCTTCCTATTAGGGTCTCACTGCATTTATCTTAGAGTATGTGTGCATGTGCCTGTTTGTTTGAGCAACATAGTATGGTTCCAGAAACTCTTGGGTCTCACCCTTTCATCTGTTCATTTTTACCATCCATTCCTCGTACTCGTCGCCGTTCCCTCTAGACTAAAGATTCCTCTTCAAGATTCAGTGTGCGCAGCTGGCTAATGGTGTTGGAGTTGGGTTGAATTGGGGATGATGAGGCAGTGGGAGACGATGGGGGACGATAGAGAGAGAGTATCAAACTTATGGGGAGAGAGAGTATCAGACTTATGGTCTTGTGCATCAGTGTGGGGGGAGTTACACAATGCTGATCAAAGTTCCCCCAGGACCCAGGGCAATGCTTACACCAGGAGTTCACTGCACATGCTCACCCTGTCACTGGTCTAACAGACTAGATTGAATTTGCCCATCATCCAGCAAAATAGCCGGGCTGTGGTTCGTCAGAATTCCCACACAAATAACAAAAGAGAAATACCAAATATGTAAGTGTAAAACCCCCAATGGAGAATAGGATCTAGCTGAGTTTTTAATACTGTTATTATAAATGCTATTAGCACCTCTGTTAATACCAAAAATCCTAAATCAATAAACAGGAGGCTTTGAGGGCATATTGGCAACTATTGGCAGTGACTAATGAGGGAGAACATTTTTTAAATTTATTTCTCTGTTTCATCAGAGGGAGGAAGAAGAGGTTTTTAATTGTGTTTCATTATGTTTTCAACACCGACTTATTAAAGATAATTGCCTGTCTGTGTGTGTGTTTGTTTTAGGGATGTGGAGCCTGACACAGTGTATACGTACCAGGTGCTGACAGTCTCCGAAAAGGCGGAGAGTGAGCCTTCGCCGCCACTCACTCACCAGCTGGGGGTGCCGTACTGCGGGGATGGCCGCGTCCAAAGGTGAGCGGCAACATCGCAGGGCCAACTAAAACCATTGCTCCCTTTTAGCTGGCCGCTCCAAGGGTGCAGGAGTTCAAAAGACAAATAGACAAGCAAACAAAAAAAGAACAACCATTCAGAGCATTTATGTTGTTTTGCTATTGCATCTGTGTGCTATTGTCACGTTTCAGGTTCCTGGGCGAGCAGTGTGACGACATGAACTCCCTGAATGGAGACGGCTGCTCCAGCCAGTGCAAGAAGGAGCCCTTCTTCAACTGTGTTGGTAGGTCTGCGAGCAGTGTTAGTCTGCCCATGCTAAAGGCTCGTGAATTCCATGGAAACTTTGAAAATGCGTGGGGTCGTACTGATGTACAGCAATGTGCTCTTTTATTAAATTAAATCTACAGTTATTCCAAACAAGAGAAGGTCAGAATTTCAGATCCAACCAGTAATTGGTCACACATAAAGCAACCTCAACAGAGTAACATTAGAATGTCAGTAAAATTTGCTAATATATACACTATATGGACAAAAGTATTGGGCCACATCTCTTAATCATTGAATCCAGGTGTTTAATTCAGTCCCATTGCCACAGGTGTATAAAATCAAGCACCTAGCCATGCAGTCTGCCTTTACAAATATTTGTGAAAGAATAGGTCGTTCTGAAGAGCTCACTGAATTCGAGCGTGGGAATGTAATAGGATGCCACTGTTGCAATAAGTCGATTGCTGAGGCGCATAGTGTGTAAAAGTCACCAACGCTCTGCTGACTCAGTAACTGCAGAGTTCCAAACCTCCTCTGGCATTAACATCAGCACAAAAACTGTGAGACAGGAGCTTCATGGCATGGGTTTCCATAGTCGAGCAGCTGTATGCAAGCCTTACATCACCAAGCACAAGGTACTGACTTCTATGGAGTGAAGAATCACGCTTCTCTATCTGGCAGTCTGATGGACGAGTCTGGGTTTGCAAATGCCAGGAGAACGTTTCCTGCCTGACTGCATTGTGCCAGCTGTAAAGTTTGATGTAGTAGGGATAATGCTATGGGGTTGTTTTTCAGGGGTTGGCCTAGGCCCCTTAGTTCCCCTGAAGGGAAATGTTAATGCCTCAGCTTACCAAGACATTTAGGAAAATTCTATGCTTCCAACTTTGTGGAAACAGTTTGGGGAAGGCTCTTTTCTGTTCCAGCATGACTGTGCCCCAGTGCACAAAGCAAGGTCCATAAAGGCATGGTTGGATGAGTTTGGTGTGGAAGAACTTGACTGGCCCGCACAGAGCCCTGACCTTAACCCTATCAAACACTTTTGGGATGAACTAGAACAGAGATTGCGAGCCGGGCCGTCTCGTCAACATCAGTGTCTGACCTTACTAATGCTATTCTGGAAGAAAAATTTCCAACAGACAAGCTCCAAAATCTTGTAGAAAGCCTTCCCAGAAGACTGGAAGCTGTTATAGGGGGGGACCAAGTCAATATTAATGCCTATGGATTTAGAATGGGATGTCATAAATGCTCCTGTAGGTGTAATGTGTAGGTGTCCCAATTATTTTGTCCATATAGTTTATATGTATATAATAAGTATAATAGTAAATGTCTGACCTCACCTGATTAGGAATAGATTTTTATAAAATCGTAAAGTGTGCAGTGTAACGACTAGAAAAAATGAGCCCAGATTTTAAAACCACAATGCCTTAGAGTCACAGGATTGCGGATCCCAGGTATGACCTGAGTAAGAGCATCTTGAGACTAGGCAGTTGGTTCTTGGTTTTCTCACTTTGCATGTACATGATAATGTAAGTGTCCTATCTCATTGACTCAGGAAACACTAAATACAGTTTATGCTACGATCTGCAGTTGCACTTTATTTTGATAAATTATCAGAAAAAATCAGAATGACCGTTAAAAAAACAAAAACAAAAACAAAGTTGACAGCCTGAGAAGGGAATCTTGTGCAGTTTTTTTCCCCACCCCAAAGAGGCTCAGCTATTCTCATTGAAATGCAGTAGTAGCCAAAGCTGTCAAAATAATTGCTCAGGAGACGGGGGCCATAATTGTCCGCACATTTCACTCGTTTCACAAAAGAAATTGCTCCCAGCTTGTAGTTTCTGAGGTCCGTCCCGTGTGTTTACAGCCATGCATAAGGTTTCCCTGTTAGATTTACTTTTTTAATCAGTTCTCCTACTTGGACGTGTAAATAAGGAGCTGAAGTGCTGGAACGGGGGGGGTGCAGGTTTAGGAATTCTTTTTGCTCTTTGAAGTGAACTTTGTGAATGTGAGCTTTTCAATGACTGAATGCTTGTCCTCGTGTGACCTGGGGACACCTGTGGAAGTCGGCTGGCCTCTGAAGCCGCGCCCTCAGAAGTCGGACACTGCCTTAATTGGCAGCGCTCTCATTGAGTTGATGAAGGGCGGTAGTGGTGGTGTTGGTGGGGGGGCTTCCAACCCAATATAAGAAATGCAGTCAAGGCCTGGGGACTCCTCTTTGTGAAAGATGTGCTGGGTGCCTACCCCTGATCCGTCTTGTCTTGTATTGTCAACTGGATTGTGGCTGCGTGTCTTATAGAACTTGAATGTGTGCCTACTCTTCCACGTTACTGAAGTGCGGGGCTTCTGCTCTGTTGTCTGTCTACTCGAACCAGGCGACAAGGGGGACCTGCACCAGTGGAGCAAATTCTAAAGTAAACCATGAGTTAGGAGGGTCCCAGTTGCATCGCACACTCACACATCCAGCTGGGTGAATTCCATAACCGCCCCCCCCACTCCTCCTTCCAGAATTTCTCTTTTTTTGATCTGGAAACCTGCAGATTGCCTCTTACAACACTGTGCACAGAGCTCCATGTGGTTTGCCTGAAAAATAAAACTGCTATTATTTCCCTTTATATAAAGCATATAAATCATAACTTCTCAAGTTCTTGTAATGTGTAGACCAACAATTAGAGGAAACAGACGTATAATCATATCCCACAATTTTATAAAGTTCATGGCACATTTACTCAAAGCAAAAATAAGGAGAGAGGGAAAATTTGACTGCTTGAAATTGATGATCATAGTACGTATTTGGGTCATAGTACTATGAGTATACTGTGATATAACTGTGTTTCGGTTGCCATAAAGACTTGACCATATGGATGCACATGCATCTTTATTGTCACAGTGAAAGACACACCCCTAAGTCGACATTCATCACCATCAGCTATAAAAAAACACAGGGTGGGGCACAGCATGCTACCCTGGGATGAGGGAGCCGCTGCTCTTTAATAAGATGACTGTAGCACACAGGTGCGTTATTGTCAGGGAAGCCCCACCTGCTGCTGTGCCCATATTTGCAAGCCGCTTACTTCTGGTCCAGGGACGCGACCAGAGCCTGCAGACTGGTTCTGCGCTGATGACCCCACCAAGTCCTACCCGTCCAATTTTAGCAACTCTGCTAAACAATGAAAAGCTTATCCTGAATTTGAATAGGAATATTCATCTAGGAATTCTTACTTGGGAAAATTTTTGTTTCTTATGTTTGTAACGTGAATGTTATATGGCGGTTTAGTCATTAATTATGAAAATACACCTTAACCACTTCTTACGTATACCCCATCTCTACTACATCTCTACTCGTCTGACCCTGATGGAGGATTGCCTCTGTTGTCTGTTTATTGAACTTTATCTGGCTGGGGAGACATGGCACACAGAAGACTGGCACATACACATTTAGCAGTTTAGTTACAGCTTTTAGCAACATCAAGAATGCATGCATTTTTGAGGCCTTCAAAGAGAAGTGTGACTTTTCACATGGCCCTGCCTCTGTCATCCACAGCTGGCAGCCACACTTAATTATGATAACTGTCACCACTTCCACGAAAACACACTAGAACTCCAAGTAATACCTCTTTTACTCAGAAATACTGATCAGCTATGCTGAGAGGAGATGATTAGGCAAATAAAATACATGAATTATGCCTTGAGTGGGTGGAACTAGAAATAACTACAAGGAAATAAACTATACTTGCTGGCCATAAATTAAATAGTGAATGTTGGCGAGATCCGCAAATAATGGCTTTTTGTTTTAGGACACAGCCTGCCTTAAGTTATGTCGGAAAAAAAAAAATACACTGGATGCACTGAACCGTTCGCGGATACAGACTGATCATTTGGTGGATGGTGGAACACTAACGATCATTAGGGGATAAAAGACGAAAAAAAAAAAAACAGCATTAGAATAACTAAGGATGGAAGGCATGCTGTGGCTCTTTTATATACTATGGCAATGGGGGGCTTTTGAAGTTTAATGTCTTATCAATGTTTTATCAAGTGTCGTCATGTTAATGCATGTGGAAAATTAAGGAAGGATCACCATTGTCAAGTCAGTCAAGTGTTAGACAATTAGTTCCGCTGCATTTGTTATTGTGCCATCTGCAGACACCTCTTTGGGATTTCCCGTGCATTGATACAGGGGATATAGACTGAAAACATAGTGTATGATAATAAAAACAACAATGGCGGCGATTGCACTGCTTGAAGCATGATGCATTTCTGCAAATGTCTTATACCAGTGGTTCTCAACCAAGTTGCCAATGTGGGCAGCACTTGCAACCCAGAATATGCAACGCGGGCCACACTGACAAAAACGAATGCAATATGTATGCCAAATTGAAAGAAACTGAGCAAAACCTAAACGGAAATTCTTCAACAACAGCGTTTGCAATGTCATATATGACAGGAATTGGGCCACATAATTAGGGCCACATAATTGCCACTGTCCTAAACACAATGTATGCAAATCTGTGATATGAATTTTGATGTTATGAACATATATTAAGAGGAATTGGGGGAAATAGTTGGATACCTAAGAGGAGTAATATATAATAGGGATAGTAAGAGTTATTATAAAGGATCTTCTCCTTTCTTTGATTGTAGAAGTCAGCAGTTTTGTTAATTTCTGACTAATTCCACAGGATAAACTAAGCCCTGTGATGTTTATGGTCTGATGTGACACAATCTCTATGTTGTTCCCATTGACATTTTGGGCATAATGTATGAATTCTGGCCCCCTTTAATGTAATCAGATTCCAGTTGTGTGACAGATGCGAGAGGTGTGATTCTCTCTCGATCCACTTCCTCATCCGAGGCATACTAGCGTGGGTGCTCAAAATATGTCCCAGTGGGAAGGGTGACACCTTCTGGTTGGCTGACAGCTTCAACTGCACTGCGCGATTTCACCTGCAAAATTGTGAATCTTGGAGCATATCGTTATTCTCAGTGCTTGAGGCAGTGCGTTACAATTTCAATCTAAAATTAATGTTCATAGCTACAGCAGGAAACAGGGTAGCATATACAATCACAGTCACGGCGTAGGCCAGCTGTCAACATTAGTCCCCTTTAGTCCCTAAAGTCTGTCTAACTAGTGCACAGCATAGTACAAGGAAATAGCACAAAAAAAGCTGCTTTCTCATCTCAAAACGAGTGCCAGTTGCTGTTGGACCCATCCCTGAGCAAACAAAAGGAATCCAAATAATTCTTTAAAATTTCACCCTCTGTGTATTATTAAATATTTTTAAACAGGTACCTTGAGCTGTTTTCCGGCAAACGGCACGCACATAGTTGCGAGTTGTCAGTCACCAACGTGTGCTTGAAAACAGGAAAGCCAGACTACAGCCTATCAGGTCCGAGCCCCCACCCCCTCACACTTGTACTATTCCACTGCACAGCATGTGTGAGCCACGGAGGTCCGGGAGGGTTACGCCCCCGCTGTTTTTGTGAAAAGTTGAGCAGGCGACATAGTGCTGCAGTGGTGGGGTGGAGGTAGGGGAAGCACACACAGATTGAAAGTGTGCAAAGATTGATAAGTGGATATCCTGCCAACATGTTTCCTGGCCATCCTGCTGAGTTCAGTGCCTCCTGTTGCCGCAGGTCGGCCGGGGCAGGCGGAGCAGGTAAAAAACAAGGTGCTGGACACCAGCCTGTTCCTGTAGAACCGCCATGGGTGTCAATGTATATATAGCTGACACCTCTGGACAGCAGGACGCAGAGGAGGAAAATGAAAAAAAAAAAAACTTCCTAAAACAAAATCTTTAAAAACTGCATTTTTAAAATTCCACATACCGGCATGGTGGGGTTTACCGGCAGGCGAAATATGACAGGGGCTGAATTATAGTGGCCTCTGTGGTCTTTGGTACCAGCCGGTTTCCCCGAACATACCCCATTCTTCAGCTCCACCTTTGGCTCTGAGAAAAGCAGCCCCCCGCGAATGCTCCCGGGGCCGTGTTTATGCACCGCTCAGCCAGGCCACGGCAGCGGCAGCAGCTCCCGGACGTGAGTGATGGGGGTCACGGAGGAGCGCATGCTGCAAATGAAGTCTTTATTGTATTTAGGAGGGTGTTGAAAGGCTGTGTTGTGCAGAGGTGAACATGCTGGAGTTCTTCCAGAATGGATTCCTTTATTTTCTTTTCAGGAGCAATACGGACAAATATCTCACATTTTTTCTGTGGCCTGAGGATGATGCTCACTCGGCAGAAATGCAAAACTACTTTTGAAATTGTTCTTATTGTCTATCTGTCAATCCATCCATCTGTGTGTCTATCTAGAACAAAGAATGAGTTTCCATTTATAAAGCTTCTGTTGATATATAGTCTGGTTTGAATTTTATAGGTACTTGATGTCAAGCACTTAACCATGAGCTTCCCAATGTATTATCTCAATCAGATTGAGCCACTGTAGCTGTAGTTTTTGATCCCAATTTCCGGCTAAACCAAGCCCTTTCTCCTCCCATTCCCCTGCAGATGAACCCAGCCTGTGCTACTTCTACGATGGTGATGGTGTCTGCGAGGATTTTGAGCGGGAGACAAGTGTGCGTGACTGCGGCCTCTACACGCCCAGTGGCTTCCTAGACCAGTGGGCCACCGAGGTGGAGGTGTCCCATGAGGAAAAAATTCACTGTCCTGCCGATGTGGCCGTGGGGTACCCCGCAGTCACCAAGGTGAGGCCCAGATTAGTCTCTTCTTCCAAATTTTAAGCTTGGAGCCTTGACTCATTTGTTTTGGGAACTTTTGTCCATAGCTTCAGAGCATTGATCCATTTCTAGTGTCTTCGGCGCAATATAAACACAGTGACAGTGTAAAGGCAGCAAGCACATTTAATCCGGTCTCATCTTCATCAGCTCCTGTGTGATGAGTGGATGAATGTGGATAAATCACTTTGGTGTTTAGGCTCTGAAAATTCAATATTTGGAGCTGCAGTTTCTGCTTTGATTCATCAAGCATTAATTACTATGTAACAAACCAGCTTTACTGCTGTTTTTTTAAGGTCATTATTAGATTTTGCAGTGATAGATCTAGTTCTGGCTTTGCCTTCTGACTTGCTAATACCACTAATTAAATACGCTATTATTGGGTAATCCTACTAGCTTTAAACAGTCACAATGCAACAAGCTAATTGTAAACTAGCGCTACATGCAGAGTGTATGGTACGTGCCGTTATGAGGCTCGTTTTGCATCATTTATTCTCCCACAATCATTGACAAACTCCTCTAGGACCACTCACTATCCCAAATGTGTCCACCTCCGAGGCCACCCATGTTTTCTCTACACATTATATTCACTGAGGGCATGCCGAACCAAAAACAATAACACAACTGCTAGCGAGCGTCTGGGAAAACGAGAGAAAAAGCCTACTGATTAGTATAAATGGGTTCTTGATTTAACCCTGTTGTATTTATTATACACTCCATTTGGATAGCTTTTTTGTTGGAATGGTGATGGGGCCAGCTCAGCAGTGTAAATGCACATTGAATGGGGCTCTATCCAGGCTTTTGAAAGCGAGGGGGCTCAATGTTGTAGTGCAGCAGATTCCTACCTAAATAGCTCTGGCTTTGGCAGACAGAGATACTTTATAGATATTGTTGTGCATTCAATGCTGCTCTTGCTCATGTAAAACCAATTTTATCAACCGCTATCCCACACAAAAGCACAAATCTCAGCTATTGGACAGTATTCCCCATAGTTCGTTCTCTTTGTAATTTTAAATATGGCTGTAAACTGTATGTAAAGCATGGACAGTCGTAGCTCAGTCAACATCTTACAACCAGCTGCTGAGTAAGAGTAGCTATGTGCTCAAGCAGGCTACAGTCCCTCCTATCCATAACAAGGATGCCAACCAGAGAGAAGGTGCAGGGCTGAAAATGGTCCTTTTTGAAAATGATTCAGATTAGGGTACATGTTCTAACGAGGATACTTTCCTTCTCAAAAGCTTTAATTCGATCAAAATGCAAACTTTTCTTATTATGGTAATAGCAGTCAGTTAGTTGTTAGCATGATCAAAACCCATCAGTGCTGTGTAGTTTTTCTGCCAAATTAAAGTATGTGTTAAGAATACCTTGAGATCACCTTGAGTCTTCCAAGTTAAGCTGCTAATTCCCCCCCCCCCCCCTTTCCCTTCTCTCACTGTTGTAAGGGGAGCAAGTATTGCGTGCCAAATGCAGGTAAATCGGGGCCGCAGGCTGCAGTGCCGAGGAAAACCGGGAGAGATTAGCATGTGCGAAAACCAGGGGCTAACGGCGCTCTCTCTCTCTCTCTCACTCTCTCTCTCTCTCTCTCTCTCTCTCTCTCTGATGCATTACGTCAGATTTCTGTATTCCCCTCATCTCATTCTGAGACTGTTTCATTCAATTTTCATGACGTATTCAGGAAAGAAAAGAGGAAAAGAGACAGTACAAATCTCTCTCTCTGCCTTCCACTCGCCCCAGTTCCTGCCTCCGCTGCCTTCCCACATTCAATCCACTCAGCAGATTCCGTATCTTTTAAAGACACCAAATTCAATGTCACTTATACTGTCGAACGAGCACAAAAATAACAGCCGTGTATCCCATGCTTTTATTGAATCACATTTTGTATCGCTCTGCAGATCTTTTCTTCCTTTGTCTGTCATACCAAGGACTTAAATTATTTTAAAATTAAATTCATGGCATTTCACAAAGCAAGCAGCTTTGAGCTTCTTTCTTCTGATGCTATACTTGTGTGATAAGTGCCTTAGCCTCATACCTTATTGAAGTTGTGCACGCACATGTTAGTCTGTTAAATAGGCATCAGTTTAAATGGTGACTTACCTCCCGGATGTAATCCCTGATTTTTCCTGCCTGTGTAAACTGTGAACGCACCCCGGCTTGTGTCCCTCGGTGATGCTTTTGAAATACGAGTGAAACGGTCGCCGCGGGTGATGGCAGCCCAGCTGCCCCTGCTCTCCAGGGCCTTATTACTGAAGAGCCACTCATCAGACGGCCTTAATTGTTTGTTTGTTTGCTGGAGCTGTTTGTCGCGCTCCTAATCTTCCACTCCACTTGAAGCGCACTTTCCAACAAAGTGCTTGCTTTGATGTAAAGTGGCGGGTGTTTTCTGTCGAGACATGGGGGTAAGCCAGGAGTTGGAAGGCAATCTTGAGTGTGGATCTGAAAAGGCACGTGCTCTGGCCTTAGTTCCCCGACTCCTGTGTATATGTGCGTGTGAACGCGAGCTTGTGTTGTCTCCCCGTTGCCTCCTGTTGCTCATCACCTCAACTTCAAAGTACAGACACATTTTAGCATTTTTATGGTTTCCTCAGAACAGACAAAAATTTATGTCAGGTTATTATTACTTTTGATATGATTTATGTTGTGTAAATCAGCATTGATAGAAGCAATGTCTGTGAGGAATTCCTAGATATAAAAGTAGTTTAGTTTGGGTCTACGGCTCATTTATGTTAGGCAGAGTCTGCTGGAGCAGCTAATTTATTGCTGTACAAAGAAAATAGAGAGCAAAATCAATCTTTATTACTTGGAAGTGCTGAAATTGCTGTGATTATCCAATGGTATTTTGAATTTAAGTGCCCTCTGTTTGTTTTTGTTTTTTATATACTTTAAAACTTAGCTACCTTCTGAAGAACTCTTCTGAAGAGTCCTACTGAATCATAAGCAACATGTGCAAAGATTAATCATTTTATTCCCACCAAAACGGGGAATGATTTAAAACATCATTGCTTTTCTGGGAAACCTCCATCACACTGTACACTTGGCTCCCAACCCCACACTGCAGTGTTTTCTTGCTACTTGCCATTTTATTGCTTGTGACCTCAAGTGACACACAGGAATACTCACAAATGTTACACTATACCGAATTTACCCGCTACAAAGCCGTAAGGCCATTTAAATCGCCTTACACATCCAAATTTATAATAACATACATAAAATATACAAGTGAAGGAGAATTAACATGGATGGACATTTAGCTGCGTCCTTTTGCAAAATATAGTTGTAATCTAGATCCTGTTTAATGTCATGGGATTGTTATTTCTTCAGCTCCTTTTCATATTCTAGAACCTTCCAAGAATAAGAAATTGCTTTCAGCAGAACCCCACATGATCATGGGTGACAGCTGTAAGGGTAGTTTGGTGAACAAGCTGCTTATCGCATATTTTTTTACATTCTCATACCATTTTCATATTTTTCATACTTTCTGCAAAACTTGGATCCTGTATTTGTGGTCACAATTTATTCAGTCCTTCCTTCAAGTCCCCCTAGTACATACATTCTGATGCTATTTAAAATCCAGAGAGCGAGAGCTGTTTTGTATTTAATT
Source organism: Hiodon alosoides (assembly GCA_025775065.1). Classification (NCBI taxonomy): domain Eukaryota; kingdom Metazoa; phylum Chordata; class Actinopteri; order Hiodontiformes; family Hiodontidae; genus Hiodon; species Hiodon alosoides. The sequence continues at coordinate 12,570 of JAOYSI010000786.1, forward strand.
CTTATTTTTGTTGAGAACACAACTTGTACTGAAATGAGTCAGCTGGTAGACTGGGCTGAGGCTTTGATCTTGTTTTGAACCTAGCAAGATAACATCTGGTGAGACTGGATGAAAATATCCACTTCCAAAACGATACTCTTTATCACTTGTAGATTATCTACTGTGTAGTTCTTTACATGAGAAGGTTACGTTTTTTGGCCTTATTTCTAAACATAATAAACAGAATAAAAGTAAAAGATATTATGCATGACGATAAAAATAATGAAATGATAATATTCATAAATATAAATCACTCCAAAAAAGCTGTTCGTCTAGCCCATCCCATTGCCTGTTGCTAGATGTTTCTATAACAAAAACTGCTGTTGTTGATACGGTCGTTGCATGTCTGATGTCAAAGGCCTCTCGTTCAAAGCAGGTACGCTCCATTCCGGTGGCTTGACTGATAGCATCCACCCAGGTGCATGAAAAAAGCTAGCAATTAAAAGTAAAAAGCAATTAAGTGGACAGATCACAGACCCTGTAATCTGAATGCGATCTGTACAGTAGTGGCGAAAGACAGACACTAGATCGAGCCATGAGGGTCGTTGGCTGTCATAAAGCTCTTTCATTGCACATGGACAAGCAGGGCCAGAAGCAGTATTGGCTCATAGTTCAGTATTTTCGTCAAAATGGATCATACGCCATCCGTAACTGGCTGCACGGTTCTGCTCTCGAGCCGATCAGTGTTTGTTAGCTGCGTGCCAGCCGTATACTGTCACTGGCAAGGAATGCACTCGCTTTCCCACCTGGATGGCTGATCCTGCCCCAAGCAGATTGTATTGCACCATACTCCCCTTCTCCTCCCCCAGGATGTTTCTGCTGGCCGGTGGTACTGTTGCGCGTGCCAAAATCCCTGGGACAGTGCCCCTCCTCGCTCTCTCTCTCTCTCTCTCTATATATCTTATTTATTGTCAGCCCTTGCGGCTGACCTAAGGCGCCCATCACGGAACGTGCAGCAATGGAAGATTACAGCCCTCTCTCGGCATGGCTGCCCCCAGGAGCATATACTGCTTTAAAAAAGTCTGCTGTCGACTTGCCAAGCCTGAAAACGGGTGAGAAATGATATAACATGCCGTACAAGCGTTGTACTTAGGAACAAAAATATACACGCCACCACTGTGCGTAACAGCTGAGGTGCTTGCGGTTTCCCTTCCTGAAACCAATCAGCATTTACCCAGCCAAAAGAGACATTCCACTACACGCCTGCTCCTTCAGTGTTATTATGGGAGGCAGTGGTCGGGTGCTTCTTTTTCTGCCATTTTCTTTCCTTTTTTTTCTTCTGTCACAACCGAAACGGTTTTGCAATCATTATGGGTGTACTTCTGTTTCGCGGCTGAAATGTCCTGCGCTGTAATGTGCGCAGGTAGAATGTTACTGTGAATTCCTAGTCTCTAGTCAGTGGACACATTTTACTAAGCATTGCTTAATACAGTGGTTCAATTGTTCATTTTACAGTCATAAAGTTTTTAGGTTCGTGTTTAAGCTAGGAACTCTCTGTTGTATCTGAAAAGCTTAATTTAGATTGTACTCATTGAGAACATTCCCTGATGCAAAGTGACAGACAGCAAGAGCATACAATTAGCATGGCAACACAGGTCCAAGGGCAGTAAACATCAATCTGTATAATAGGTGAACTGCAGACTACGGAAGTCATCCTCGAGAAAATCATCTGCTAAGCAACAGAACAGTAATAGAGTGAACATGCAGTCTAGAAATCTATTATTTAGATAATAGCAAGCTTTAAGTTTATTAGTGTCCGTGTTTATCTCAGTCCAACTCAGCCACTCTCTAATACGCTACATTTCTTAAACAGTGCTGTATTTTCAATAAAGATAACATATTTAAATGAAAAGGATTCTACTCTTTTGTTACAAAGCAGGGACTTAGTCCTCCTGCTCTATAAAAAATATTACTCCAAGAGAAGGTTTAGTGGCTGTTGATTTATTACTTAATTTCAAATTAAGAAATTGTGAGGAAGGTGATTGCTAAATCTTTGCCAATTTTTTTTTCCATTTTTATTCATGAAAACCATTCATTTACCCACCAACATTATTTGTGCTTGCTTGGTGACACCCGCTGTTTGAAAACCTACGATGCCAAAATTTGAGGTTTGAGCTGAAATTAAACAGGATTTCGTCAACCACATCAATTAGATGGATAAGCAGGGAAGTGGTATCAGACGCATTGTGATGTCTAAAGCAAAACTTAATCGTTCATGTGCAATGAAAGTATCCCGTCTATAACCACAAGCTATATAAAAAAAACAAAAAAAAAAACGTATGCCTTTTAAGCAACTTTAAAGAAATTAAACATTTTAAATTGAAATATAATGGAATCCAAATGAAATGTGCTTTGCATTTCCCCGCTCTTCCCAGACAAGGAAATTAGGCAATAAGGTTTACAAAAGAAGAATGTACATGACTTTGTTTGGCCTAATTGCATATAGGGGGAGAGGAAAATGGTTCTGCCATCGAGTCCGGTATTGAAAACTTAATGGGGGAAAAAACAACCACAGTACATGAAGGGAAATGGGGCCCGCGTAAAGGTCAGCCTGCCAATTACTCACGGGAGCGCGTTGCCCAGGCGAAATCTGTCTGCCGCTGACGGACTGCCTGGAGACGCAGGGCATCAATTATGCGCTGACGGCGGGCAGTGCAGTGGTCCGACAGCCTCCTCACACACTGCAAACAATTACAGGCACACGAAGCAGGCTTGCACATGCAAGAAGGGACAAAATATATGTGCAGACTCTTTGTTTGGAAGTCAGTAGGGCAATAAATTATCCCCAAAAAAGTGACATTTCAGAGACTCTGGACCCTGAAATAAAAATCGCTGGCGGAGAGAGGGAGTTGCGAAATAAGTCTTGATGGTGAAAACATGGAAACAATCAGTAGCCAAACAATCATGTCCCAGGTTTTCTGCTGCTTTCCCAACACAGGTCTCAGTGCATAATATCCAGTTTATCTCTAGTTTCATTAAGTTAGCATGCTAGCATGTTTTATTGTATGGAATGATAAGTGTGTGGTATTTACTTTGTTACTTACATTGACATCTACAGACAGTTATAGAATAATAGTGGTTGTGTGTATGTACACACACACACACACTCACGCGCGCACACACACAACCTGCAGGTGTGAATTGAAGCCCTGCATATGCTCTTTCTAGCTGATGATAGAAAATAGTATAGGTGTTTGTGCAGCAGGCAGCTGCAGGTTTTCCTGGAAGTGCTGCACAGACTAAGTGCTTCGGTGTAGAGAAAATCAGGTGACATCATTTGCAAGCAAATTTTTGTAGTTGACTGAACTGTGAATCTAGGCCATAACTTCTTAACCAGTGGATAAAAAAAGTGTTTACTAAGAGATCATTATTATGGGAGAACTTAAGGAATGGAATGATTCTATTTATTCTATTTTTGTGCTCTTTTACAATGAGTTTTTGGCTAAAAACAAGTGGCGCTTTAATTTTAATGTAACCACAAGGGTTATGCTTTGGATTTAAACTACAGTATGATGGCTAGAATGTATATATATATAAAAAGGGATATATATATATATATAAAAAAAGGGATATATATATATATATATATATATATATATCCCTTTTTTTGGCGCTAACAAATTTGTCTTACATCATATGACGTAATCGTAACAAATACATGTTCCTCTGTTTCGCTGAAACCTGGGGTCTTCACTAAGTCTTCAACTTTCAGGGCAAAGCAGGTTGTTTTGTTTCCTTCTGCATTGGTGACCTGATTTCACCCTGGCAGGGGGTTCCACTTCAACAGGAAATGCCGTGGTGAGGCTGATTAAGCAAATCAAATGATTATTATTATTATTTTGATTATTTATTTTTCCTCTGATTGTTGTGTATATGTATGGGTAAGTGGGTGTGTTTATCGGGGTGGGGTTGGGATTGATTGGAGCTGTCAGGCATGCTGGCTTGTGTTTTAGATGATGCAACTGCATTGCCTAGAATGTAAAGCATGCCCCGTTCTTAGGGTGTGCAGGTAAGCCTTTTGAGGGACACAGTCTGGTCTGGGCCAACCCTCTCTCGCTGCCCCCAGCCTCAGTCAGGCATTGAGGGCACCCAGCACTCCCAGTCTGTGGGCATTTCACTTTGCTTTGCTTTATCTCCATTGGCCGTCTGCAAACAAAACGTGTGTTTGCGGACTGGGGTTGCCAGCATGACCCATGCGGCTCCTGAGACTAATTGTACATTTCCAGATGGTCTAAATTAAATTTCAACCGTAAATAGCAGACTTTTCTATGTTTCTGCTGTTTGTAGACATGCCAGTCAAAAGCATTTGACCTGTCAGAGGGAGTTTCTCAGTATGCCTGGTTCCCTTGTCAAGAGGCCCAGCTGCACTCCTGGAACCCTCAGTATTGGCTCAAGGTAAGAAATGCTTGTGGTAATGTGGGATAGGTGTAAAGGGTTCCTCCATCTACCTCTCTAACAAATAGCACAATGGCAGTCTTAGCAAGGTTCTTAGCAATGATGCTGACTAATTGCTCAAATTAATGAATATGTAAGGGCCATGTCACCTCATGATGTCATAAGTTTCTCTTTTCTTTTCCTTTCCAGGCATATTACTCTCACCCCATGGTAGCTGCTGCAGTCATCATTCACCTGGTTGCAGACGGGACTGGCTACATTGACCAGACCCAATGTAACATCACTGTTCAACTGGTGGACACCAAAGAGCAGATACACAGCTTAGGTCTGAGTTGCTCTTTTAGCTTTTGAATGATTTCATTCACACTTTTTTTATTGCTATACAATCAAGCAATTGACATCCAACCAAAATTTATGTCTGGTCTTCAATTGATCATCTGACCTCTTTGTCTGACCGCATAGCCTCCGTGTCTGATCGTGTTACCTCTGTTCCTGCATCTCCCAGGTGACTGGCGTCTTAGCTGCAGGCACAACCCTTTGGTCATCCCAGTGAGCCATGACCTTAGCATGGCCTTCTACCGCACCAAGGCCATTGTGGTCAAGTTCCGCTCGCACCTTGTGGCCATTTCTGGGGTGGGCCTGCGCTCCTTCCAGTACTTCGACCCCATCACCATCAGCGGCTGCCAGAGCAATGAGATATACAACCCTATGGGCCAGAGGTGAGCTCCCCTTCACGTCTCCAAGACCTGAAAGAGAGAGAGAGAGAGAGAGAGAGAGAGAGAGAGAGAGAGAGAAAGAGAGAGAGAGAGAGAGAGAGAGAGAGAGAG
>JAOYSI010000787.1:6913-17829 GCA_025775065.1 Hiodon alosoides
GGGCTCCCCTGTACCAGAGGATCGTAGTGGGGCTCCCCTGTAGTGGGGCTCCCCTGTACCAGAGGATCGTAGTGGGGCTCCCCTGTACCAGAGGATCGTAGTGGGCTCCCCTGTACCAGAGGATCGTAGTGGGGCTCCCCTGTACCAGAGGATCGTAGTGGGCTCCCCTGTACTAGAGGATCGTAGTGGGGCTCCCCTGTAGTGGGGCTCCCCTGTACCAGAGGATCGTAGTGGGGCTCCCCTGTACTAGAGGATCGTAGTGGGGCTCCCCTGTACCAGAGGATCGTAGTGGGGCTCCCCTGTAGTGGGGCTCCCCTGTACTAGAGGATCGTAGTGGGGCTCCCCTGTAGTGGGGTTCCCCTGTACCAGAGGATCGTAGTGGGCTCCCCTGTACCAGAGGATCGTACTGGGGCTCCCCTGTAGTGGGGCTCCCCTGTACCAGAGGATCGTAGTGGGCTCCCCTGTACCAGAGGATCGTAGTGGGGCTCCCCTGTAGTGGGGCTCCCCTGTACCAGAGGATCGTAGTGGGGTTCCCCTGTACCAGAGGATCATAGTGGGCTCCTTTGGCATCCTAGAATCAGACGTATCTGGCCCTATTATAACATACACTGTACCTGTGATGTACTTCTGCAGTCAGCACCTCTGTGTTTTTTATGACAGGATGAGGATGTTTGAAAAGTGTTTTTTATTTACATATGTAGATTAATATACGCACAAAAGTGTGTTCAGCTTAATGCACAAACAAGTGTTCTTTTATATCCATCATGGTCACATGATCAGATCAGAATCTTAAATCTAAATAAATAATAATGCATTATAAATAAATTACCTTGAGGCTTGCACTGCAAAAGCAATATACGATTTTTTTTCAGTTTATTAGGTACACCCATCTAGTGCAGGGTTGGACCCCCCTTTGCCTTCAGATCAGCCTGAATTCTTCAGGGAAACCCATGGATTCTTCGCGGAGTGGGAAACCTTCCGCAAGGATGCTGGTCCGTACTGACACGATGGCGTCACGCAGTTGCTGCTGATTGGACGGCGGCGCGTTCATGCTGCAAACAGCCCGTTCCATCTCCATCCAGAGATGGGCCGAGGTCTGGGGAATGCGAGGTCAGGCCACTCAAGTAAACTGAGTAAACTAGAGACCACGGAGGGTCACTGTTCTTGGTCGTTATTTTCAGTTCTGCAGGCAACCTGTTAGCCTGTATGAGTCTTGTCGTTATCCTCCAACCTCTCACAACCAACAAGCTTTCGCCCGCAGGACTGCTGCTGACTGAATGGTCATGTTTTTAGTTTGTCGCGTCGTTCCCATCAAACCCCAGACACCGGCGTGCGTAAAAAAAGCCCGGGAGGTATGCCTATGGTGATTATACCAAAGTCAGAAGATCAGAGCTGCTTCTGTCACCCGTTCAGCCGGTTCTGACTTTCAGCAGAACAGCAGCTGAACGCCTCGATGCCTGTCTGCCTGCTCTGTGTAGCAAGCTGCGGTCACGTGACTCAGTTGTTCATCCATCTTTAATGCACAGGGCGGTGTACCTATTAAACTGGCCATTGGGGTTATTTCTGAAAGGTATCGTGCAGGAGAACATTGATCTGTCATTTGGAATTTTAATTAAGTAGAACAATGTATGCTTCTGTTGCTGTGTTTTGGTACGTTCACATCTCTTGAAACCTGTTCTATTTCTACAGTGGTGATACAAATAATAGTTTGTCTGTTGACTGAAGCAGTGCTCAGACACCCTTTAGCATCTGAGAAACCTGATCTCAGATCTGCCGTGTTATCACCTTTATTTTAACTCACGCAATGGGCTCTACATGCTATAATGTTTATAAGTCAAAAATATATAGTGTGAAGAACAACAGTTCTGATATCCAACTGATAGCTCAAAAATGTATTTCTCTCATGTTATAATCTATGCTCTACACTTAACTGTCGTCTTCAAAATCTCACGTCAAGGATGGAGAATAGATCATATCAAAGATAATTTGATTCATGTGTATAATATTTTATTTTATTTGAACCCTTTGCTAAATAACTATGATATTTTCCTAGCATTGGCCTGTGTGAACTTGTATCGGTCTTTCTGGCCTTCTGAAAGACGAGACCCACATGAGACAACCGTGTTTCCGTATACCAGTGGACCTCCAGGAGGGTTAGCATCACGGTCTACTTTTCCCCAGCCACAGCGCCAGGACGATTGGTAGACGAAAGCCCGCGGCTGGGTGGCATTAGAGCGTTAATAATAGATCTGCATTGGTTTGATTATAGTGAACAGCAGTGTAATGGCGATTACTCACATCGTTGAGCTCGCGACAGTGCTAAAAAACACATCAGTGGGTACCAGGGCGCTCGCGGCCGTAGCACACGCCCGGCGTCTAGCCTGCTCCGTAAAATCCCAGTGTGGTCCACATGGGCTCGGCTCTTAATCCCTGTGCCTTTATTTGTCAAAGAAACCCGGCTAGCAGCTGAGCACGATTCCTCCAATGCTCCGAGGAGTCCGCGGAGCTGTAAGACCAAGAACCACTAATGTGATGTTTTATGTTTGAAATACGCTTCTCGATGTGCTGTTGTTATTCAGAATATGTCTGTACTGATGGGAGAGGACCATCTGGTGGGAAACAGTCTCTAATGTCACCATCCCGGTGGGAATCCTCCTAATAGGCTATCATAATAAATATCAAAAGAGGATCTGAATCTACGGGGTATTTGTAAGTAATGTACTTGGTCATGGAGATTTAAAATCAGATTAAGTTAAACCCGAGCCATAAGAGTAAATTGTATGCCTTAGAGGTTGTCCTTATTTCAGTTTTAGGTGACGTCTTTTTTTCGTTTTTACTGGTATAATAACATCAAAGGGCGTTTGCTGTATTTATTTCAAAAAATTCCTACAAAAGAAGGAACTAATTCTACAGAATATAAGGATATAAATATCGTGTAAGTATCAAAACAGTCAGTAAAAATGTAAATCGGACCGCCATGTTTAAAACGTCATTGACCGTGCGCATTGTGGCAGTATTGTTAATAGGTGTTTTTAAGTGATAATGAAATAAACAGCAGTCCGCTAAAAAAAGCTTTCTTTTTTCTTTCAGCATCATCGCTACCCTTTGACCTTTGACCTTTGACCTTGACCTTAATTGCGTTTTGTACTCCTTTGTTTCTGTAGTACAAGCTGCCCATCCTCTAAATGGTTTTAAAGAGAGTTATTTCTCTTATCTTTTCATTTAAGGGCCTGCCAGCATCCGCCCAATGAAAAACCTCACAGCCATAGCTGGGAGGGATACCTACATCCACTGCCGCGTGATTGGCTACCCCTACTACTCCATAAAGTGGTACAAGAACTCCAACCTGCTCCCCTTCAACCACCGGCAGCGCGCCTTTGAGAACAACGGCACCCTGAAGCTGTCGGACGTGCAGAAGGACATGGACGAGGGCGAATACACCTGCCACGTGCTGATTAAGCCCCAGCTGGAGACCAGCCAGAGCGTCCATGTCACGGTCAAAGGTGTGCACCTGGAGGGAATCAGTCTCAGCACCGCTGGCTGGCTTCTCAATGTTTTTCAGGACCCAAGGAATTACATTTAGCGTTTTCCATGATTTTTATTTTTTTTTCCCAGCAAGGGCCGGAAAGCAAGTATTCTATTGCTTATGAAACAATTAATGCACAAGCCCAAAGATGCAAACATCATATGCATAATTGTCTTCAGCTTTATGATTGAATTTTAAGGTATATATATGGGGATTGCATTTCTCTCTGGGGGAATAAATCAATTTAGTAGCTTATGATCAATGGGTGAAGACTGCTAGTCCCTGAGTGGCACGAGTTTCACCTTACCTCATCTCGCGTTCGTTCGGATAGGACGTGGCCTCACCTGTGTTTCCTATGAAAAGGTGACCAGCGGTCACTCCAGCGGTCACTCCAGCGGACACTTGGGGCCTCGAGTCGCCCGTCTCTGTTGGGTGTTGCGCAGAAGGTCCTTTCTCCGTCCCGGGCTTAAAACGGAGGAGGAAGGAGCGATGAGTTGAAGCCGGGCCTCCGTCATGGCGGAGTCAGTTGATCAGCCCGGTCCGTGCTCGCGGTTCTGAAGACGCTGGGGAAATCCCATGCGTCCGTTATCCATACTTTGTTGTGAATTAAATCAGCGCTGAAGTACTGCTTATCACAATGTTATTTTAACTTATTGATTTGCAAAAAGAAAGTGGGCTGGTTTTTTGACTGTAGTGCTATAGTGTCCCAGGAGAGCGCAGTGCGGTGAGGAAGGGAAAATACCCTTTTTAAGGGTTGTTTATTGCAGGGCTGTCTCTGTCCTCGTTGTTGGTGTGACTGGTTGTAAAGACGCAGAATCCGAGACGATATTGGGGACCTTGCTCTCATGTGACCACTTTTACAGTACCCTTTTCATCCAAGGCTCCCAAAACACCTAGCACTGAAAAAGTCACCACTTTGACCATCGTTGTGAAGCAGGGTCAATTTCCATTTGAGATAATCCATCCCAAGTATGTTCGCCTAATAACAATGTACCCTAGTGTATTAGCCTAATAACCTAATAACAACATCTTATGTTCGTCATCAAGAGGTCCTCGTCTGATCGACAGTGTTGTCATAGTCATCTAACTGCTTCTGTGTTTTTGTTTTTACTGTGCAGTGGTCCTTGAGTAAAATCTGCTATCTCTACCCCCCCCCCCCCCCAACACACACACACCCTCCCACATCAGTGCCTCCCTTCATCCAGCCCTTCGAGTTTCCCCGCTTCTCCATTGGCCAGCGGGTCTTCATCCCCTGCGTGGTGGTGTCCGGCGACCTGCCCATCTTCATCACGTGGCAGAAAGACGGGCGCCCCATCCCGGCCAGCCTGGGCGTCACCATCGACAACATCGACTTCACCAGCTCCCTGCGCATCTCCAACCTCTCCCTCATGCACAACGGAAACTACACCTGCATCGCCCGCAACGACGCCGCTGCCGTGGAGCACCAGAGCCAGCTCATCGTCCGAGGTCAGCTCCCTGCTGCACCCGCCCCGCCCGAATGCCAGATAACCTGTAGCCGTGGTACCGAGCCGCATGTTCCCACTGAAAAAACCTCAGGCATGTAGAGAGTTGGCGTCAGACCTCCGCTCACAAGGGCTTTGCAGGGTCAGCTCGCTTTCCAGCTACCTCAGGATTAGCACCTGATTTACATCTGGAAGAAAGCGGTGAGATCACTGCTAATCCAACCAGTGACTTTGCTTTAAAAACAAAGGGGAGGGGTCAGGATGAAGACCGTCAGACCCTGAGAGGCTGGTTTATAGCCTGACGTTCTCAGAGTTCTCAGGTAATGCTAATTTTGTTACCCCTTTTCTTTCTGCTCAGTTCCTCCCAGGTTTGTGGTGCAGCCAAGGGACCAGGATGGTATTTACGGGAAGGCTGTGATCCTGAACTGCTCTGCAGAAGGTTATCCGGTCCCGACCATAGTGTGGAAGTATTCTAAAGGTAAGTGAAAACTGACCATAACCAATTTTTTTTTTTTTTAATTGTCACGACAAAGTACAATGCTGACACCCACAATGAAATACGTGAACCACCGGGGCCTCACGTGAACCACCGGGGCCTCACGTGACCCACCGGGGCCTCACGTGAACCACCGGGGCCTCACGTGACCCACCGGGGCCTCACGTGACCCACCGGGGCCTCACGTGAACCACCATGGCCTGGCCAGCACAACAGGTATGAGGTGATTGAAAATGTGGCCAAAGTCAACATGAGAGCAGTTAAGAAAGCCCAGCTAAGAAGGCTGGTATTCTCAGCAGTGTTGCAAACGGGAGATTATACTGGAAACCCAGCTTTGGAGAGAGACTGACTGACTGACCTCATTTCCTTGAAGGCCCTGCCTTGCACCATGTTTTTCATGCAGCAGTCTGGTACCGGAGCACCTGACGCCACGGGAAGACCCTGCCTGGCTTGCTCCACACATGGACTTTGGCTAGGAAACCAACGCTGATCTTGACTGGAGCTAAGAGACTGGGGTTGACTGGGGCTTTGGATAAGCTGCCCTTGCAAAGGCCATAAAGCACCGGGTGCAGACAGCGACCAGGGGACATTCATTCAGATTTTGGGATTGTTTCCGCCTCACGGTGGGGGGCTGTCTGCGTCTTGATTTGGAGCATAAGCTCCAACCCAACGGATGTAAAATAGCACAACGGCGTCTGGGCTGTTAAAAGCGCTCGCCCGAGCTTGATTCCCAGTGGGCTGGGTTTTGCAGGTTCCAGTCTGGTTCATGTCATTTGCTGATGGTGGCCGGACACAATTGTCCGAGCAGCGCCCGGGCCGGGCTTCTCTCAGCTCGTGGCAAACTAACACCTCCTGTTGGCTTTCTGTGCGCTTCAGTACAACTGCCGAATTTAAAATGATTTCAAAATAGATAACTGAACGAATTTGGTGATATGATGGACGACAACGGCAGGATCAGAGAGTGAGCGGATTTTTGTAGTTTTGCGGCTAAGAGCAGAGGACTGGTTCTCCTTCAAGGCTATGAACAGCTTTGGTCAGAATGGCAAACTTTGGTCGGCTCCATAGAGCCGGCTCCACTGGCAGGGTCCCTGTAATCTGTCCGTGCCGGGCTCTCCCCGAGCAGGCAGGCTGCAGTGCCGGTCGTCTCGGTCCGAGAGGTTTCTCTCTCTCTCTCTCTCTCTCTCTCTCTCTCTCTCTCTCTCTCTCTCTCTCTCTCTCTCTCTCTCTCTCTCTCTCTCCCTCTGCCTGCCTGTGCGAGGCTGTGGAGTAAGAACAGTGACACCACTTGCTAACCACAAGTACTAGGCCGCATTTTTAATTAGGGAGCCAAACCCCGCGGTGCGCTGAATGTTCCTTGACTCCCCTTTGCTAACTTTGTGCATGCTAATTTCCCGGGTAATTCAGCCATGTGACTCAAGCGCCCTGAGTACGGCTCTGTCTGTGGTCGTTAAAGAGAGATGTGCATCTCGAGATTCACCGCTCATCTCAGCTTCCGGAAGGACCCGCCACAAATGACTCTTAAAGGGCCTGAACCCTGGGCCCTGTGATAAGACTGAGGGTATCGCTGTGTCTCGCTGTTAGCAGTAGCCTGGATCAAAGTCAGCGCCCTAGAGGTTACTGTGTAGTTCATGGTGGGAATTTCACTTCTGAAGCAGGAATGTGGACACAAATTTCACAACAGAACAGAACTTGATTAGGGCCCTTTATCAAAGGAATTTGGGCTGACAATATTACATTTGGTCTCATGACTAGCATACAGACAACAGTTTATTACTCCAGAGGTAAGTTCATATAAAAAAACAAATGCGTTATCTGTGACGTAAAGTTGTGAAATGTGAATTTTCTCTCACTAAACACAAACACCATGTGACACCACCTTCTTTTGCCCTTGGAAGAAAGAAGTTAAACTCACTATAGGCTACGTTTAATTGACGCCCTAGCATGACACTGAAAAAGCAAAGCACAATCTTAGCATTTATACGACATCCCAATATTTTCTGTTCAAGGCACCTATCTGTACCAACCAAATGCACATTTCGTAAGCGCTCAATGAAAACTATTCAGAATTTCATTTGATTTTTTTAATGTTGTGTTTGGGATTTACTACTTGGAATCTAATTTCTCCATCTTACAATCTGCTTTCAAGATTAACGTGCACATTGTGTATTTAGTGAATGCCTCGTTCTGAGTTCAGTTCCCTGACACAGCAGCTAGGATTTAGAATTTAGTTGTAAGAGATTTGTCGACGGTCAGAAGTTTTCCTAAAGCTTTCTGACGTAATCTTTAAGAAATCCTCAGTCAAGACTTACGTCCCTGTGTTTTTCTGGCCGAGACACACATTTTTGACCTACAAACATACTAAGATCTGTCTTCACATGTTAACTACATGTGACAAACGTGCTGCACTGCGAGGTTTCACTTGAAAAACGTGCACTCTGGTTGAACCGTATTTCCAGGATGGAGTACTTAAAAACCAGATGTCGCATGCTAAACCCTTTTTATTTAAAGTGTTATTTTTGCATCTGAGTTATGAGCGAGTCTTTACAGTGTCTTAAAGTCATTGAAGTCACTGGGAACACCGCATCAGAGGCTATTAGCTCAACGTATCCCATGAAGCATAGCTGGGATTATAAAAAATATGCAACAGCTAAAACCATCTTTGGTTTGTCCTCTACACCAGAAAACAAACTGACAGTTAATATGTGTGTGAAACCAGAGGATATTTTATCAGATGCTACACCGTGAGCAGGCTTCCTGGCAGATTCAGACTGTGGGTCACAGGCCCTGAAAGCGATGGGTTTCCCAATCGTGGGTGGACCTTTCAAGGTGACGGTCGTTTTCCCGTCTGTCTCCAACCCCCAGGCTCGGGTGTACCCCAGTTCCAACCCATTGCCCTCAACTCGGGCTTCAGGGTCCAGCTGCTGGTCAACGGCTCACTGCTCATCAAGCATGTCCTGAAGGAGGACAGCGGCTACTACCTGTGCAAGGTCAGCAACGACGTGGGAGCAGACGTCAGCAAGTCCATGTTCCTCAACGTCAAAAGTAAGGCTCGCCGCCATCCCTCGCAGGGGTCTGTCCGGGGGCGCGCCTTGTGTAGGGGAGGATCCGGCCACGCCTCTTCATTTGCCTGTGTTTGCATTAGCAGTTGTACACAAAGGGTTTGTTCTGCCAATGGGTGTGAAACACAAAGTGTTTGTTCTGCCATTGGGTGTGAAACACAAAGTGTTTGTGCTGCCATTGGTTGTGAAACACAGTGTTTGTTCTGCCAATGGGTGTGAAACACAAAGTGTTTGTTCTGCCATTGGGTGTGAAACACAGTGTTTGAACTTTGCTGCTCTGCGCTCAACGTTACTTTTGTCCGTTTTACTGCGCTCGCCATTACAAACCGTCTATCTAAGCAACTTACACAGCTTATACAGCTGTATATTTCCTGAAGCAATTCGGTTAAGTACCATGCTCAGGGATACAACAGCTGTGGTGGGACTTGAACCCGTGATCATTTGAGTTCAAGCCTGTCGCCACTACACCACCAGCTGCCATAAATGGGATCGCTCCTGGTGTGATCGTCTGGTCTGCTGGAAATCCAGGAATGCGTGTTCCATCATTTGTTTGTCTGTTCTTTTGTTTATTCATTGGTTCATTTGTTTGTCTGTTCTTTTGTTTATTCATTGGTTCATTTGTTTGTTTGTTCACTCAAAAGCCTGTAAAGTGCTGGCGCTCGGTAACCAAACGGCTGATCTGAGACTGTTGAGTATTACTCAACGTGCGTGGCTAATTGTGCGTGGTGCTACTGGCTGATGGCTCGGGTTAATTGGCTGCCCGTATCAGGCTGGACGTGGCGGTTGTGTCACAGGGAACAGAAAGAGGAAGGTCAAGTGTGAACCTTGCTCCCCCATGCAGGACCGCCAGCCACTGACTCGGTGACCTCCCGGTTTCTGCCTAGTTGAATCCTGCGATGAGAGGACACGTCTTGTGAACTGTGTGTTTATCTGTTCTGCAGCCAAGGACTTATCTTCCCTCCATTAGGCCCTGAACTCTTTATTCAAGCAAAGGCTCCCATGTGGAAAAGTGAACTCTGAGGTACAGCAGGCCCCAGTCTCTCTCTCTCTCTCTCTCTCTCTCTCGCCCTCTCTCTCCTCTCTTTCTCTCGCCCTCTCTCTCTCCCTCTCTCACTCTCTCTCTCTCTCTCTCTTTCTCTCTCCCTCTCTCTCTCTCTCTCTCGCCCTCTCTGTCTCGCCCCCCCTCTCTCTCTCTCTCTCTCTTTCTCTCTCTCTCTTTCTCTCTCCCTCTCTCTCCTCTCTTTCTCTCGCCTTCTCTCTCTCTCTCTCTCTCTCTCTCTCTCTCTCTTTCTCTCTCCCTCTCTCTCCCTCTCTCTCTCTCTCTCGCCCTCTCACATGACCAGATGCAGCATAGTGGCAACAGAATTTCCCGTTACTACAGTGGGATGGCACATTCCCAAGGCCGTATATGCTATCAGGCTAACCCAGACAAATGAAAGGAAAACGATACAAACACAACAAAACTAACACAAAATAAATTGTCTCTGTGTTACTGAGACCCTGATTATTACCATCTGTGTTCTAAATTTTGACAACCACAAATGAATTTGACAGAAGACCTTTCCCTTTCCTTGTAACACTCCCAATGCTGTGCCAGGCCGAACACTGTACTTTAATCAGCCAACGCGTGCCATGTGGAACTGTTACATCACTAATCGCTTTCTGGGTGCAAATCAAACCTGATGAACAGCCAGCACTTTGCCCCGCACGAGCCCACGTTAAACACAAACACACACACACACACACACACACACAATGCACGAGCCCACGTTAAACACACACACACACACACACACACAACGCGCGAGCCCACGTTAAACAAACACACACACACACAATGCGCGAGCCCACGTTAAACATACACACACACACAATGCGCGAGCCCACGTTAAACACACACACACACACACACACACACACGCCGCCTGCCCTGTCGGCCCTCAGCATGCTGGGATACACAGCTGCCTTCAGAACCAGACTGGCGAATGAATGAAAAGAAAGAGACGTGTCAGACCTCCCTTCAGCATCAGTCGGCATAGAAACGTTCTGCAATACGCATTGATGTTTACACTAAGCCTTGGTTTGGGGACACTTTCCTTCTTGATGTCTGAGATACACAGACATTTCTTTTATATATGACTCCAAGAATGTGTCAGTCAGAACTGATCAGAACTCCTGTGTTATTTGCCTTTTCTGCTGAGTTTGGTTTTGTCAGCACTAATTACTAAGCATGCGTGGAAATGTTCTCACCACCCATCTCTGACCGCCCCCGGGCCCCCGGCGCCCGGGGGGGGCCGCGCCCGGGCGGGGGCCGGGCGGGGGGGGGGGGGGGGGGGCGGGCGGGCGGGGGGGGGGGGGGGGGCGGGGGGGGG
>JAOYSI010000788.1:0-25429 GCA_025775065.1 Hiodon alosoides
AACCTTGAGAGGAACCAGGCTTAGAGGGGGAGCCCATCCTCTGCTGGCCGACACTGGGAGTTAAATTAAGTAATTAATTGGGTTTCCCCAGTTATAGCACAGGCACTTGGCAGTAAACAAAATGCATTTAAATTAATTCTGAGGTTCTGCGCACACGCTGGAGCCCGGTCCACACTAGATGTTATTGAGCACAGCATCAAATCCGTCAGGGTTGCCTGCCCAGTTCCACTCAGCAACATTGACACAAAACAAAGCCGGTCACAAGGCTGCCATTACTGAGCAAGACTGTAGGAAATGGCATTCCAAAACGAGCACCCAAAGACACTTCGTCACACACTGCACAAAACTAGATTACAGTCCGTGCATGACTACCATGTCGTTATTTAAATGTCAGAGAGCTCTCTTTGAAGTGCTGTTTTGTTTATTTTTACATCAACCACATCGCATACTGTAGTCATTAAGCAAGACGATGCTTCGAAACCTTTTGTAAGTTCTTTGAAAGACTTGCTTGTCCACCTTTGGAAGCTGCCACCTTTGGAAGAATAACAGCATTTAAGGGCTGTTTTAGGTGTGAGGATTCCTATGGTGTATGGGATCATTTAAAAAGATTAACTTACAGCTTTCTGATGGTGGTTTTCTCATCTTTCTGCTCATCTTTCTGCTCATCTTTCTGCTCCTCTTTAGTAACAGGAGTAGGACTAACAGGTTCTGGAGACTCCAGATCTACCTCTACCATGGATGGCTCAGATGGGGGAAGAATCCCACTAAAAGAAAATTATATAAATAAAACGTGCAGCACACACACATCCATATCAATCATCGTTTTAATGCGTGTGCTTGGTGCTTGAGGGGACCACTGACATTTTTTAAAAGTATAGAAACTCCACCCCATATGGTAGTAATAATTATGAATAATAAAGGTGAGCCAAAACTAATCATTGGACACTACTCAGTTTTTAATCTACCATTTATCTTAATTTAAGATACTAAGTAAACTGAGTATCGTCTTTGAGCAGACAACCAAAATCAGGACCCGTTATAGTGTAGGCTCCTGTCAAGCCGGTCTACTGCCTTCTGAGTGTGTACCTCTTATAAAGCTGCAGCTCCTCTTGAGCCAACATGAGCTGGGCCTTCAACTGATTCCTCTCTTGCAGCACCTCCTTCAGCTCCTGCATGGTGAAGCGTGGTCGGTTTGGATCTTTGAGGTCTACAACCAGTTTGTCTGGTCCAAGCATTTGCTGGAAGGCAGCACAGAAGGTCACAGGAAATGAGGTTCATCTCTCAAAGGATCGGCGCAGATGAGTACGGGCCCATGCTTTTGCTACTGAACCGAGGCCTGCAGACTTTTTTAGGGTTATTTCAGCTCTTGATTGCATAAGTCATTTGATCATGCTGTTGAAATCACATTTGATAATAAGTGATAAAGTGCCCAGATGGGGTAATTGAGATGGAAGGAAGGTCTATCCAGCTGATTTCTAAGGAATGTATTAGGGATAGTTTACAGAAATAATATTTCTGTACGAAAAGATAGAAGGTAATGACACAAATCAAAAAATTACCATTTTAGAAGCAATTGAAGAGGTAGTCAAAATAAAAACGACATTTCAGAGTCTATTTGAATCGAAAAAAAATCCGTTTAATATGGAAAATTATGTGAGAATAGGTTATATGAGTAAAATCTAATAAATTACATATTTATTAGTGCACAGGATACGATGAAAAAAATGTCCTGGCTATTCTCCCCATGTACATATTCACCAATGGAGTAAACTAATTGTCACTTACTGTTGCGTCAGTGGACTAAGCTTAATTGTTACTGTAAATTTTAAAATGTCATATTTATGTAAAAATGTAGAATATTTACATTTAAGTAATGAGTTTATCATTTTAAAGTTCGTCCGACGTGCCGTCGTTATCAAACGAAAACCTTCGCGAGAGCTTAGTTGTGGTACACGGGACGCTAAAGATAGATCAGATTCTGCTCTAAATAATTAATATCGATTTACCTAGCTAGCAAGCTTAACCATTAAAAAACTATTTTAATCAAATCAAATCAAAGCTTATAGTGCCTGATTTTTTAAGGAAGCAACCCCACCGTTCCATCAAGTCCAGTTGAACCGTCGCCCAGGATCCTTTCCATTTCGCTTTTTAGATTGTCTCGTTCCATTTTTAACTCTTCCAATGTCAGGTTGTACTTATTCACCAAAGTTTCAAACATTTCTAAGACCCGGACAATTTTGAACTGCAGCTCTGAGACTTCTTCTCCTGTGTTACAAATTTTTAGCAAGTCTCTGCCGATCACGTAAGAAATGTCATACACATCTTCCACCGTCAGCTGAAACGCGTCTTTTTCAAAAGCTAATGCGGGCGACGTGTCCGGCAGGTCCTCCATGACGCTTTCAAATCAAACCAATATTTGAAATATTGTAACCGCGATCGAATCACTTCTTTAACGTGACTGATACTGTTTTTTTCTTTCGTATGAACTATTTGAGCTTGTATCTGTTGCAGTCATTCCGTGTTGACCAGTTGGCAGAACTTCCTTTTCCAACTTCGGCGGACTTGCCCTTAATTTCGTTGAGTGACACTTTCATCAGCCAATTGCCACCCAATTTTCTGGTCCGAAGCACATATATCAGGTTAAAGACAATGTTCCCTTAACGACAGGTGAAGCCATGCAAGCAGTCAGGTGATATAGCACGTGATGTTGAAAAGAATAAAAACATCTAATAACTCTACAGTTCAAGACCTTAGACGCGGCAAGATAGTTAATTTATATTTACATTACGAAGCCACTACACGCACCAATAAACCAATTCGCTTTTATTTGCTTCAATTACATGGGAGTGACATTATGGCTCACTCTGTAGGACACTTGGACTAACGTAATTAATCACTAGAAGAAATCAGCATGTCTGCCGTTCCTCTCCTGCAGCACCCTTCTGGGTAAATCAGGCAATTAAACTGATAACATTGATTTGCATCAATAT
Source organism: Hiodon alosoides (assembly GCA_025775065.1). Classification (NCBI taxonomy): domain Eukaryota; kingdom Metazoa; phylum Chordata; class Actinopteri; order Hiodontiformes; family Hiodontidae; genus Hiodon; species Hiodon alosoides. Next base: position 2,991 of record JAOYSI010000788.1, read on the forward strand.
ATATTGTGATATAAACCACACTATTTTGATTTTTTTAAAAATTCATAAAATATATACAAACAACAGAATTGCCGGAAGTCTTCAATTGGTTCTTGTAGAGTGACGCCGTGTCATTAACGAAGTGGAACTTGGAAACGTTAGAAATGTCAAAATGTAAGAGCATTGCAAAGCCCTCACTATCCATACCAATGCACAGCAGGAATCAGTTGTGTAGGATAACCACCAGCAATACTACTTTTACAGAACAGCTTCCCGCTTTAACAACAAAAACATAATTAAGACAAATGGTTAAAAAAAAAAAAGGTTTAAAGTTTCGGATATTGATATTGCATCATTTATTTGATTCTTCTTTGAATTGGACTGACGTAAATAAATTTTTGAAACGCTGGCCAAAAACTGGTAACATTTACCCACGGAGGGTTTTAGAATATTCACTACATAATTGTAAATATACAAAAGAACAGAAGTTTAGGTGTTGTTTTTTTAAATATTAAATGCATTCGATATTTCAAAATATGTAGCTCATAGCGATCTTAAAAGTCACGCACCAAGCCATCAACACAATTCAATCTTTTTTAGAGTCGGGTAGAACTAGTATTTTGTGTAGCATTAGGCAAGCCATTTAGTTGACTGGCCATAATATTTATCAGCTTTTTACACAAATTCTTTACACCAGTGAAATCATGACTATTAATAACCACCCTCCAGTAGGTTATTAAAATTTCCTTACAGTCATCAGAATTTTGGAGCCAAAGATAACAGTACTGGATAACAGTAACGGATCTTACAAGTCAATTCGCGTCATTGAAAACTTTAATTTATTTTACTGCAGTTGTCCAAAGGGTTTTGTGTGTTATTGTTTGGTTCACATTCAATAACAAACATTCACAGAAGTCAAACCATGGTAAATACGTTTGTTGAGCATTCGGGTCTGGAGGAAATATTTTCATTTGTTTAACAAAAAGATTTCCCAGACACGTAGTTTAAACATATGTCAATTCCACGAGGAATGTACAAAAAACCTGCATCACTTTAAGATGAATTAGAAAGCATATACATATTCAATCAGTCAAATAACTGACAGTTGTTTTTTTTTTCCAAAGTCATGGAATCTGGAATCATGGTATACCAGAACATTCTTATATCTTAAAATATAGAAACATGATCACACTGCAATGGGTGATTTGAGATCAACAGTCAACTGAGAGAATGTTTGGCGTTAGCTGGGATGATGAGGGAAATGTACAAGCTATACATTTGTTCTCTCCAGTTGGTTTAAAGTTAGACCAGGCCTTGGATAGATTGGATAAAATGAAGCTTTCCCTTTAAATGTGAATAGCATTAGCAGTATGTCAGGCTTTTGTTTTAATCCCTTTCTTAGACAACAGTGATGTCATAGTTGTGCAACATGACAGTTGAAATCAATATTTTGCCTTCTTCTTTTAACTTAGCTACCTGCCAGTTTACCTGTCCCAAAATTGTACAGAGCAAAAACAGTAAGCCATTATTTATTGAACAGGGTCTTTCAGGTATTAAAGCATATTTCTAGGGGGTTAAACTGCCCAGGACTCAAATACACAATCAAGAAATTTAAACTAGAAAGGGAAAAATGAAAGAGCAGCAAATAATTTTGCACACTGTACGTGTAGTCAAAGTAAAGGTAACCCAAAACGGGCCTATTTCAATATAATTTACTTTCAAATAACTTTTTTTTTTTTTTTTAATGGCACCCAGTACTATTTCATTCTGTAACTTGCCTTTGGTGAAAACATCCACTGAAATAGTAAAAATGTCTTTGGGTTTAAACTGAAGATAATTTTCATTTCTGTAACACAGGGCAATGAGTCATTTGATTTAGGGCAAGATTAAAAGTTTCAGTTACATATCTGACCGGCAGAGCAGACTTAAAAGGGTTATAAAAATGCTCTAATCCAATGTCCCTAGTTGTAGGGCTTTGTATACCATACACTGGACTGACTAAACAATGTTATCACTCATCTTTAATCTTCACTGCATTAAGTCAAAACTACGCTCCCAAGGATAAGTGTAGAATTTAGAGGAACAACAAAAGAGGACAATAGAGTGTCTTTAACCCTCTGCACACCAACAGAGTGTCTCTGCCTTCCATGACTGACTCTCACAATCTCCTACTGGCCTGACCTTCTCATGCATGATTCCAAATCTCCCTGGCCTTTAAAACTAGTGCCTCTTCCAACGTAACAATTAGCCATATGCATTCACAGTTGACCTAGTTAACACAATGTTATTATAGTATTTTAGAAATGTTAGGGTTGGGTTTAGAGTTACACAATTCTGGGAAAATTACCGGTAAATTTCAGAATCTATGAAAACTCAGGGAATTTATGTATTAATTATTTCTCAAGAAAAAAAAAAAGTTGACCAAATTTATTTTAGCAATTATTTTGCTTTAGCGTGGCCCCAAAATATTCACAACAAAGATAATTTCACAAAGTAACCCAAAATGCTAATGGTAAACTGAGGCTAAACTACGCAGATTAAAAAAAACAAAAACAAAAAACTTGTAAGGGCTATAGCCCAAAAACATAGCCTTTCGGATATTTGAAAAACTTTGTTCCCACGTCTCACCTCAGATAGCGTAAGATTTGAGCAAAATGCCACCAGTTGCTGCATTCTTGAGTTGTTTAGCCTTTGTAACTTAAAATAACATGGAAATTCTACAGGGAAAATTTTTGAGTTATCCGTTTTGACCTACTATTTTCTATGTATCTAAATAAGCACTAGCTAACAAACGTTAGGCTATAAAAAGGCCCTGGCAAGCTAAATTTATTGTGTGAGGACATTATACCATTAAAATGCCACGCCGGTCTCCCTCCTATTAGCCAGCTAGACAGATCTATGTGTGAACTAAGTTAATAAGGCTATATGCATAATGCTGGGTTACAGCCTTTACATTTATTTTATATATAAATCAGATGAAATATTAAATCTTCCTATTTTTTTCAAGCAATAGAAAAAAATTCCCAAAAGTTTCCATTGAAATTTTCTAAATTTACCGGGAATATTCTATCCCTTTGCAACCCAGCTTGTGTTACACACAGAAATGCCCTGGTTCTTCACAAAAAAAGGCTTAGGCTTGCTATGTTGTACTGAAAGGCTGCCGGTAAGGACACTGGGCTCATCTTCTGGCTGGGTTCTCATCTCAGTACTTTGTAAGATGTAATGTCGCATTCTTTTGGATTTTTCACAGCTGGGAAGTCACGCCAACCACAATAATCATTTATTATTATCCACTGCACTGATTCCTGTCTGAAATGGGCTTGGGTCCTGCCCTGGGCATATCCCGCCTCAGCCCAGTTTATAGAAGAAGGCATTGCATTGCAGTACAACTTCAGCATATGGAGCTGTGCTGGTAGGTGATACATTTACCTAATGTCCAAATACAGCATGCTCCACCTCACATATTGGTTAAATAGTTACCAAATTAGTTATATTGCTACTACTAAAGTCATACTAAAGCCCCTGCAGTAGTTCCTGCTACCAGAGAGAGAAGCCCTCTCCCTTCTGTATGCAGAAACTAGTGGTGTTAGCGCTGCAACGTCAATGTGTAGGAGTTTAGAGGACCCATGTGTCGGCCAGTGTCCATAGTTACAGGTGCTGCAAGGCTTCCTGGGCCTGCTCTGTGTATGTGTCATCTTTCCCTTCCCGTGCACCAAAGCTTTCGTCAAATCGTACGTTCCTCTGCAAGCTCCGCCTCTTGTCCCGGGAGAAGAAGCTAAACCTGAAAGGCAACAGAGGAACAAGAGGGTTGTTTTGCAGCAAGATTCTTCACTGATCAGTAATTGGTTATTACTTGTAGAAGTTATAATTAACATTGTCAAAATACTCATATATGTTGCAGGGATACCAATACTTTTAAATAAAGCTCCCAGTGTTGGCAAAGCTACATGAAAAATTGGGGAAAAAAAGCTTTAGGGTAATATATAATGTAATATATATAAGCTTTTGACTTTTATGCTACTAAATGGTACGAATATAAAAGTTTTTTTTTTTTTGTGGTTTCCCTTTTTTGACTAGAGGAACCTTTAATTTAAATTTCCCCCAAGTAAATAGACCCCCTATTAACAGTGTTGCTATAGTGACCAAACATTTAATCATTTAAAACAAACATTTTTTTAAGAAAAATAAACGTAGATAACATTCATACACAAGGTTTTTCCACATGTATCTGATGTATAGTTCCCATCCATACAATTTGCAGTCTTTCTTTTTTTTTTAGGGCGGCAAAATTTTGTGGTTGCTTTTATTTTCAAAACTGACAAGTTCTACACATGTATGAAACACAAGTCAGAATAAGACAAAGTGGAAAAAGAGAGTAACTGCACCTGTTTTTCTTTGAGGTACTGCAAATTGTTATTTACACGAACACAACTAGCAAACAGAGTAGCGTAGATTCAGGTATTTCTTTGAAAAATCTACAAAAAAAAATTATCCAACACTGAAAGCTCTACTTACTTTAGTTATAAAGATAGTAAATTCATATTTGCAACATAAAATCAGTTAACTATTACTTCTACCGTAACGGCAGAACATCAAGACAGCTAGGCAAGGATAGAAGCTAGGCATTGTTAAGACAAAAATGTCTAGCCTCTCTTAATTTTACAAGGAACATGGAACTGGATTATAATGGACATTGCATTTTGTTAGAATGTGTTAGCCAATCTGCAGTTGCCAAGTAGGACCCTGAGAATTCATTCAGTCTCGCCCAGAAACACAGACATCTCACATCCTAGACAAAAGAATGCTTATCCAATTCACGGCACAAACACACAACTGTGTCCCTAAGTGGCACTAACACAGTGTGCACATGCAGGCGCCCGTCGTAGTACGACAGGTCAGACCAGTGAGGACAGCAGGAAAACATCTGAATCATGTGTGATGGCTCCATCGCTGATATTCTCACCATCCCATTAAATGTGTTAACCAGAAAATATTAGCTACCTGCAGCTGCGCATGGCAAAATTCTATTGGTTATTTCTACGTTGGAATAAATGTGGCAGTACCCTGTTGTGCAAACGGATAAAATACAATAATAAGACATTCACTGTCTAAAGTCATTGTAAAAGACAACAGACATGTTGATGTTACTATTGTGATTGTCTGCCTTTGAATGAGGGAGTACACATCAAGATCAATGCTCTGAGCAAAATAAATAAATAAATAAATAAACCAAGGGATTACTTCCATAACCAAATGTTAGGCGATATGATAAGCAGGAAGAGAATAGTGAGTCTATTCTGAGTGGCTGTGTCATTCTACCGCTAATGCAAACCAACACCAACAGTTAGCCAATCAGAATACTCCCATGCTATGTCAATTGAAAGCGTAAATAACATGCAGGGTGGGGTGTGTTAAAACATCAGGAACACTTAACTAAAAAAGGAAGAATGCAAAATTCAAAAGATCATACAAAGGAAATTAGTCTTCTGATTGGCTGTAAAGTGGGATCATCTGGAATCAACCCAGCTGCCACCATCGGCATAATGGCTGTAAAGATCCTGTCCGAAGAAGCACAGACAATGGAGAGGTAAGCAAGGGCGAGAGAGAGGGAACACAGGGACACAACAGGGGCAATGTGTGGAAGCTACAGGCGGGCCTGGGCCAGAGTCTACACTCCAACAAATAAGGGCTAGTACAGTCAGAAAACAGCCCAGCTAAAATGAAGAAATACAGAAGGAGCAGGACTGGGTCGGCTCATCACAGTCCAACATTAGGACTGAAACTAGCAGTTTTCCCCCACATTGATCTCACAGATCTTTTCAAAGATCTGTTGAAATTGGTGGCGTCCCATCTTTTCCTCTGTATAGATCCCCTGACAAGGACGGAAATTACCCTTAGGGTAAGGGTCACTATCAATGGGTACATTTCAAAACCCAGTAACCTGCAGTTAACTTTTACGACATACAGTTGGTTGGGCATGTTGAGTATATAAAAAGGCTAGATAAACCCAGCCACCCCAACAAAAACCAGACATTGTCAGTCTGATTAGGAGCCTGAGAAGCACGTCTGCATGGCTTCACATTCTAGGTGAAGGCAGGATTGTTCTAGGAGCCGGATCACCTTGCCCCGATAAAATAAGTATAGACAGCACTTGGTTATCTTTATGTCTCTGCCCTGCCTTTGTGGATCTATGCAACAATGATGAGCTATTGGTGGTAATTAATAAAAAATGTATTGCTTGTTTGAACTTTTCAGATATGATGAATGGATAGTGTTCAATGGGTTTAAATTCCACCACCTGGGCTAACTAAATAACGACGTACATAGAAAAGAAACTTTGTAGAGTTATTTGCATACTTGGTAAACAAGATCACACAGGAATGTAGTGCCGCCAAGTCACACATAGGTAAAACTGAACTCTCATCATGCAAATACGAACACCAACAATTACATAAATCTCCAGTGTCTGTGGGTGCAAATGCAATCGCTGTGAATTAAACAGATCTGCCAATGTGTTTTTAAGAGGAATTCTCTTGGAATAGCGTAAATACCTGGCCTGCTTCTTGTACGGTATTAGGGAAACACGTTTTTGAGGGTTCACCAAGCAACCCCGAAGGACCATGTGAGCATGGCTGCACATAAATGGTAAAATTCACAGTTAAAATGAGCCGATTTAGACCTGCAGTCTAGGAGGAATAGCGGCCTCACTGCTAAAATGCTCACTACAACCCACCTCCCTTATTTAACTTTGCAGTTTCAGGTACACAGAGTAGAAATGTGTATCATTAGTGGGGCCTGGTCATACATCATACTATTTTATGAAATCTCTAGCTTGTCCAATGATCACTGCAGCCTAGCAAGGCATTTCACATAAAGACTGGAATCACAGAAGGGTTGGAAAGTCTGACTAAACCACAAGAGTGTCTAATGAAAGTAATGCCATATCTCCACACGGCTCTTGCAGGGATGCAGTCCAGCAGGCCCCTAAACCACTAACACCCTCTGACAAATTAGTCTTAAAAAAACGATGACAGAGTTGAATGTGTTAGTTATACGCTTGGGGAGAACGTAAACCTGCAGACAATAGAGCCCTTCTAATCCAGGGTTGAGTCCCTGGGGTCTTTTCGTGCACAGCTTTACGAGAGATTCTACCCTCTAAATACAGAACACATGGAAGTCATCCATTTCCGTTAGGTCATGGGAATCGCTAAACCTTTTCCAGCGCGAGACGCGCAGACTGCGCAGGTCTGCTGACACGGGCTGATTTGCTTTGTCTGGCTCTGCACCAGGGCCTCTGCAGACCGATGGGGGGAGTTGGGTTAAAACTGCATGGCATGACATGATAGCATTCTTGTAACTGTGAGTGGCACAAACCACATTTCAAGTGGGCGTGATAACACCTATGTTAGCGTTTATTATTATTACCATTGTTACTATAACAAAGGGAAGGCAGAGAGACCATTAGGTAAAAATAAGCCAAATAATTTTGGCCTGGCAGCCTGAAATAGTGGGTGAAAGAGGGAATTTAACTTCACATATAAAAGTTTAGATTTTTCCATTTAAGCAACTACGTGTAGCGGAGTGCATCCTCATCTTAGCTCTACTGAGTCATTATGGTAACATCTGGGTATTGTTTAGGGAATTGCACTCACTGCCCAACAGTCATCTAATGTCGCTGGTGCCACTTACACCATTGCCACAGCCAAAATTTGCATAGATGGTTTTAGTACATCTCACGGCCATTAATACAGTATCTGAACCCTAGTGGGTAGAAGACTTCAGAACAGCATGTGCTACAATGAGGGACTTTAAGTCGACTGTAAGTGACTTTAGCCATTTGCAGTGTTAAGAGGAATGGCCCGGTTAAGGAAGAGCAAGTTGGCCTTCTCTGAAGTACTCACAGGCGCTTGATCCCCGACTCTGGCTGGACGTTGGGACGGGGTTGCGACATGGGAGCGGGGGTTTGAGTTGGGGGGCCCATTTCATCCTCCAGCTCCTCGCTAAAAGAGAGAGGGGAGGGATTAGAGGACTTGTGAAAATGGCAGGCGAGTATGGGCCACAGAGGGAGAAGAAACACAGGCCCTTTACCTTTTGTAATAGGCAAGCTCCTCCTGCAACATGAACACTTTGGCTTTGAGCTCGTTCCTCTCGTGTAGGACATCCCGCAGCTCTTGGAGGGTAAAGCGAGGCCGGTTGGGGTCTTTTAGGTCCAGGGAACATTTCTCGCCTGCCAAGTCTTCCTCGCATATTGCCTCCTGGTAGCACACGGCATGAACTTCTTGTTAGGATCCTCACAGTTGAGGTCACCAGGGTCACCAGTCACACAATTGCAAGCATGCTGATCTCGTACAGCAGACACACTTAAGTTAACAGACACCATAACCGTTAATAGTTGCAGCAATTATCATACTGTCTACATAGTTTTGAATATGACACTTTTGTCTTTATCCTACACTTGAGTCAAAGCTACATATAACGATAAATCCGTGGGTTGCCTGCAGTGAAGTTCAGGGAAGGCAGTAACCAAATTTAATGTACAGAAGGCTGCACCATGCCACAGCAGTCTGGAGAAGGCATGAATAGAACGCAGGCAGGACAAATCTGACGAACCACAACCGTCCATGATAGAGATGGACAAATATAGCAGGCCATCCGTTAACTTGCTGGGACAATACGACTTTGCGGACCCCAACCTCATAGAACGAGTTAGTGCTGACACTCTATTGTATGGAACTTCAGTACCAGAACAGCCATATTAGGGTAAGCTACTCAAACATTCGCATCCAGGGTTATACGATTTTGAAAAGAAGAAGCCCCACACAGTGCACAAACACTGGAAGATGAAATGAAGCTCAGCTGGACGTGCACTCCAACTGATAAGGTTAGGATCACAGCAAACCCACTTGAGAGGACCACCCTGAGGTGTTACCCATAACAACACCGCCTCCTCCTCATCCCTATCATCTTCTATCTCGCGCTTAAGACCCCCATCTGCAAAGTGCGTGGCAAGGGAGAGTTGCTCCACTGGCTCTATGAACTCTGAAAGGAATTCTGGTCCTCCGCCGCACTCAGCCCAAACGGAACCCGCAACCTCTGAATCGGCTGCCTTTGAAGTCTGGGGTGAAGACACAGAGGGTTTCCTTCAGTCCTGCATGTAAGTTCCTGCAAGTTCTAAAAAAGGGATTTAAAAGTTCATACAGTCAATTTAAAGACACTGGCAGTTTCTCAGCCAGTGCTCCTCGGGTTATCGAGTGTAATTCATCTGCCACATTTTTCCTTTGAGGTACTGTAGGTAACAGAAGAAAATCATAGAATTAGAGTACTACATGTTGTGCTGTGGTGAGCAGTTAACATCATTTCATTTAAAAAAATATATTGTTGTTTAATTTGCTTTTGTTTTTTTCGGTCATTTGTGTCCAATGTTTTTAAAAACATATATTTCAGTTGGTAGGGATTAACATGAAGACAATATTTATTATAATATTGCCTCTCCTGCTGTACGAAATTCTATGAAAAGCCTAATTTATTTCTAAAATGTGACTTCTGTAGCTAATTATAGATATTTATACAGATGGATATCTACCTTCCAGAACCTTTAACTTGCTGAATTCACAGTCCCATACCATTGGCAATATACTGTATATCCATTTTACATTATATTCTATAATTACACCCCACTTGGTATTCTTACAATTCCTTGCGAGAGAAAGAAAAAAACTGAACAAAAACAGACATTTGGCTAATCCTGACAACCCCCAGCAAAGTGCCCCACTTAAGTGTCAAAACGATGTCCACACATAACCCCAAGCTGACCCAGCGGAGAGATATACTCCTTGACAAGGCAAAGTTTCACTGCTTGACAAGGCAAAGCTCTGTCTTCTTACAACCACTTTACGCACCTTCACTCCCAAAACCCCATTAAACAGTTCATTTATGGTAAGACTTACAAAACGTGCACCTATAAGAGATGCTCCAAGCAGGTGTGTAAAGTTGGTACAGAATTATCCAAAAAGACTTGCAGCTGTAATTGTGGCCAAATGCGCTTCCATCTCAGTATTGACTCAGGTGGGTGAACACTTATGTAATCAACAATATTCCTTTTTTTTTCTTGCTTGTTGACGACTTACTTAATAACAAATGATTATTAATTCATTTAAACAGCTTGACTGAGAGGTTCAGTGCCGACTGGAAGAGGGGCACATGCTTCTCAAGGTAGGCAGCCAGGTAGCCGGTAGGAGACACTTGTTACTGAGGATTTACCCCACCCCAGCCCGGGCGGCACCCTACGAATTGTGAGCCCCTGCTGTGCTCTTCCAATCAAAATTGGCTAAAGACATGAACTGGATTCAAACCAGCGACTGCCAGCTCATAGGGCTCAGTCTGCACTCGGGCAAGTGCATTTACTGACTAAGCCACTTGGGAGGCACCCATAAAACATTTTATTTTCCGCATTTTAATAAAAATATGTACACAATACTTGTAATTCAACAAACTAGGGCATTGCTATAATGCAGTGAATACTTTAACAAGGTATATCCGTAATCCCAGCTGGCCCTCCATTCCACAGCAATGTCGAGGAGTCCTTGTGAGGAGTCCAATGTCGAGGAGTCCTTGTGATCACAGACAGTTTCAAAAGAGTTTACCGAATCCACATATCTATATAATAAAGCCACATAAATGCCATATTTGTGAAAAGCAATTGAAGAAATGAATCCTGTTCCCGGCTACCTGCCAAAACAAATGAAGAAATGTGCAGGGGCGTAGTCGCGGTTACCTCGGGCGGCGGTCGCGGCTCTTCCCCGTTGTGGCTGGGCTCCCCCTTCAGGCGTTCCCGGAGCTTGGCCACCTCCTGCCGCAACCCCCCCAGCTGCTGCTCACGGGCCTGAGCGAAGGCCTCCAGCTCCACCTTCTGCTCGATCAGCGCCTTGCCCTGTGCCTCCACCACCGTGATCTTGTGCCGCAGGTCATGGTTGATCTTCATCAGCCTGTTCTGCTGCTGCTGGAGCTGGAGGGCGGGGACAGAGGGTGAGGCCAGGCTGGACTGTGGCCAGCATTTGAATCCTAGACGGGATTAATTTATGGTACAGCTCTTTCACACAAACACTTCCAGCATTCTGTTGTCTCTTTATTATTCATTTTCACTCTGGAGGAAGTTGAAGGCTTCTTTCATGTTATAGGAAATAAATTTAATTATTGGCGTGACAATTCAACAAACCAAAAATGAACCAACAGTGTGCATGCTTTTTTTAAATTTTATTGGGGGGTGGGGGAACTATAAACCTCCGACAGAGCTTTGAGAATGTGCATTGCAGTAGAAGCATCGGGAGAAACACAGTGGAAAAAAAAAATTCTCTTTGTGTGGAGAGGTTTTTCTGAATCAGCGATATTGCACAGGCTGGTTGTGACAGACACGGTAAGGGGACCTTACTGCCTCCACGTCCTCGTTCTTTAGCGTCAGCTCCCGGTCCCTGGCCCGGATCTCGTCTCTCTGCTTGTCCACCACCTCTTTCAGCTTCTTCATCACCTGCCTCTCCCTCTCTGACATACCTGCCCAGCGGAACACGGCATGACTAAACCACGTGAAAAGCCAGCACACCAGTGCACACTGAATGTTAACTGATCTCATAAGGAAGACGTATCAAATGTGCACAATCAAAGGCTCTGCAAGCTTCTGGCAGAAGGGTTCTGAACGCAAGTCTGGGGATTCATGGAACTCACTTTTCCCATGAGCAAAATGACTCGTCTGAATTGGTCCTTTAAAGATCGAATTGTTCAAAAAGTGCGAGAGTTTGGGAAGAGTTCAAACTTTAATCAATTCACTTCAATGATCAAAGATCTTTTTTTGAAATAGTTTTATAAGCATGTGAACCCATCAGTATTTCTGTCCATACAAGCTTGAAATTTAAAAACCACAGCTCTAGCTCCACCTAGATTATAGCCGCCGGCCCCCCCCCCGCCCCGGCCCCGGCCCCGGGGGGGGGGGGGGGGGGGGGGGGGCCCCCCCACACCCTGCAGGCCCGCCGACCTGCAGCCAGGTCACCAGTGCAGCGTCCCGTGTGCTCCGAGAGGGTCGCTCCGTACCGGGACGTGAAGGCCATTTTACAGTCAACCAAAAACAAACAAACATGTGACTTATACGGCGGTGTGGTGACGTGCCAGTCAGCCGACATCAAAGTGACGTAACTGGGCGCAGTCCCTTTTAATAGTACAGCGGGCAGGCCTGAGTGCTGAGGAGAGATGCATCGGTAAGCATGCAGACAGATGCACTTTAATGGGCTGCACGCTCAGGCGTAAACAATGACAATAACAGACCTCAAAATAAGAGAGAAGGAAGAACCGGGAGTCTGAAATGTGGTCTCGTTTGGTCGCCGAGGGGTTTCTGTTGCTTTAAAAACAGTCCCTTCCCTGTGTACGACCGGTTCCTAGAGCCGGGCCCACACCACATACTGTACTGTATGTGTGGTAATCGCATTCAGTAACTTGACTGCCAAGCAGAGATAGGGAAGGAAGGCTGTTGCACACAGACAGATATAGAACCGACCTGATTTAAAGTTTCCAGTATGAGCTTTGGACTGCAAGGATAAAAATAGCTGTGACAAGTTATTTAAGACTGACACTTGCGGTATGAATTTGTGTTTGGGTGCACATCGTGGTTCAAAGCAAGCCTCGTCACGAAAGCACGTCTCATGTAAAAAAAAAAACAATATACATCCTCTGACACACACACACGCATGCACACGTAAAAACATACCTGCTCTGACACACACGCACACGCACACGCACACGCACACGCGCACGCACGCACACACACATAGCGTGCCATCAGCTTTATTGGGGGTCACAAGACACTTTATAGCTTCATCTGATGCAAGTTAAACTGTAACTCATCCTTATAGGTCACACCTGATCATGTCTTTCTGCCGCTTTACGGCATAGCTGGACCGCCCATCAACGGAGGCAGCAGCCTTCAGAGCAGACTGAACGGGAACTGATACCGTTTGTGCCTGCAGCATGAGTGACAGAGCATGCCAACGGTGCTGCCAGGACAATAACGCCTTCCTAGATTTTATTCACAGCGTTTTCATGTGTGTGTGCGCTTGTTTGATAGAGAAGGAGAGACAGTAGGAATGTTTGTCTTTTTTCTGGGTTTTCAGTATTGTACGTGAGAGAATCACTGACTGGGTACACAGGGTGACGATGACTTCCCCTCTGGATCCTTTAAGAGTCAACAAGGCACAGTGGTTGTTCAATACAGCCTCTGGCCCAGGAAATGCACACTCCCAGTGAGTGTAAGCTTCCTAATCACATCGCCAACAAATGCAAGTCCTAAGCAAGCAATACCCCCTGCCCATTATTCCATACATATTACCAAAGTCTATCCACTTACATCTTCCTCAGGTGTATAACTAGTTTATGGGTACTAATGAATGGCAAGAGGCTAAAAATTGAATGGGTTTGTTGTATTGATGTATATAAATGCTTATAGGCAGTATAAAGATGCTTGTTTGATTAAGGCTGGCGGTAATCGGAATTACAGTTACGTACGATTACACGCTTTTAACACCTTCCTGTGTCCTGGTCTCAGTTATGTACAGAGAAACTGTTTTAACACCCTTTCGGTGTTGTGATCTCAGTTACGTACGGTGACACATACATTTTTTAATATTTTAACAATACAACAGGACTCATGCTTTCAGAGTCATCATCCCTTTCCTCAAGAGTAGTGCTTTATGTATACATGGGCCTTTCTAACTGAAAGCTTAACCTATCACATTTGTAATCAGATTAAATTTGAAATTAAATATGCCCATTAAATGACATGAACAGCTCCTCTCTTTCCATTTCCGATCCCCCACAGCTTCCCCCGACTTTACTGTCGAAAAACGCTCAGCATTTTGGTCGATCCTTTCATCTGCAATCTACCAAGCTCCAAAAGGTTCTCTCAGTACCGTGATGTACGGAGAGTCTCTCATGCAGTAAATGAACTAGAAAGAGAGGGTTGTTAACAGACTGGCTGAAATAACATATTGTTAGACTAACAGTGTGGATAGGCAGGACTAGGACCAGCTATCCACAGAAACGTCTGTAGTTGTTGCTCTGACTGTACCTTCCTGTCTCTGCAGGTCCTCCTCAGTCAGAGAGATGTCCTTGTGGGAGAGGTTGGTGAGCAGATTTTTGTTCTCAGCCTGCAACTGGGCTATCTGGGACAACAGGTCCTGGGCCTCACCTCTCCACACATCTTCCACCAACTCCAGTTCCTGCACACAGAGACGGAACTGAGAGACAGTCGGTAGTTCTGAAGTAGCTACTGCCATGTGGTAAATGCATGTAACCTTTGCAGACTAGTACACACACATAGATACACTGTAAACACAGCACGTAAAATACTATAGCATCCATGCACAGTGGCAGAATAAATATACCAACTGCCAATACTGGTTGTGTCTATTGGCTGACAGCAGTTGTCCAGAATGGGATTTGAATTGTATATATACTAAAAAAAATTATTCAAGTGATACCATCAAACTTTTCTTCATCAACTATTCTACCAGTGGATAAAAGCAACCAGGTAAAAACATTAAACAGCCTTCCGAGAACAAAATAAATGAATAAATTGGCCCATCCATGATTACAGCCCCATTAGCTGTTCTGAAAGTGTTATTAATCTTAAAGTACCTTAAAGTACAGAGAAATCTTAAAGTAATAGCATTTTTAAAATGAAGAACCACAATCAGCGTGATTATGTCAGTATCAGATTTATTGGAAAATATCTAGTGAATTTTGTTGCATGATTTTCCTTCTTGTCACTACAAATCGCTGATAGAAATAATAAAATGATATTCCAGTGAGTAAACGACTTCCCGGATTCTGGGGTTGACCGGATATAGTGACGATATATTTAAATAAATAAATAAATGAATCTAAATACACGAATGAAGCCCGTAAGAGAACATTGTTAGCATTTTTAATAATAGGAATCTTTACAGATGTTTCGCAGTTTCACACACAGAAAGCCGAATAATGTTTTTAAAAAACAACCATTGCAAGTTTGTAAAATGGTTTCCAGAACAGAACTTAATATAATATGAGTCTACTAGACATCTGAAGAAATATTAATTACAAATCAACTAAGGTTGCGACCAATTAAATGTCAGTCGAGCTGTCAGTTGCCATTTGCCACTGCTCAGCAACGTCTGCCAAGTTAAGAGTGAAGTTTGTTTATCACACCGTATTGCAGTAGCAGTGTATCATACTTTTTCATAAGAAAAGGAATTTAAAATGTTTATGGACGACTTGAGGTTTTAACCCCCCCAACAGATTTTATTTTGCATACAGATTCTAAAAATAAACTATGACCAAATTCGTGTCGACATTTGTTTTCCTTGCCGTGGTGCAAATTAGGAGATTAAAAGAGTTATAAAATAAGAAAATACCTACAAAATTGCTTGTTACAAGCGACAAAATTATTTTATTTTTAATATCGAACCTTTTGATGTTTCTTTTCTTTCTCTAGTCGGTCCATCCGTTCTAGCCGCAGCCTGTCCAGCTCGAGCCGCAGCTCCTCCGTCTCGGGACTGATGTTATTCCGGCTGACCAGGACCTCGAGAATCTCCAGCACCCGAACCACCTTGGGCATCAGACGTGACAGTGCCTCACACCCATACTGATCAATGATTCTCTCAAACTCCTGTCCCACGACTGCGGCAATGTCATATACGTCCATTACTGTCAACTCCGCCGCATTCTTTTCCAACGCCGACCCAAAATCTTCCATGACTGGCCCCTTCCCTCAACAATACGGGTTCTGTTCTCCTTCACCACAACAAAGTTCCTTCATCCAGCACTTATTTTTAAAGTGAGCCTGCTAGCACTGTTTTTAAAATAATAGTCACTGAGTACAGCTCAAATTCTTACTGCGCTTATCCATTTCGTCACTGATTTCAAGCAAATTCTATTATTTTAAAACCACAGGCGGCTCCATGGCAGTCCAAAATTTGCCGTGCCTCACTTTAGATCTGTTGCAGCTAATCAACTGCGCATGTCACATTTTATACTACAGCGGATGTCGCTGTTGCAAGAGTTTATAGAAAGATCAAACATTAAATAGAACAAAATATAGGTATCTGGAAGGCAAATCTCAATATACTCTGTCACACTATCGCTACAAGGGTTTAGGCCAAGTATTATACTATATTCGGCCTAAGGGTGTCAAATGTATACTAAATCGCGATGATTATTTCATTGTGTCTGGCTGCCGTGAGGGCAGAGGTTGCCAGACATAGTTTCCCTAGCAGGAAGTTTGCCACTCAAACCCAAAGCCATGAGTTATATTTCCAACTTTGCTTTGCTGACTTCATGGTGAGGGGGTAGGATGTTAGCACAATACACTATAGGGATATTGTTCTTTGTCATTGACAGGGCTGCCACATGAAAATTCAGGACAAAACATAGAGAGGGAAGTAATGTATTATTTGTATTTGTGCCAAGTGTTTAAATAAGTAAATTCTGGTAAATGCAAATTATGCCAGGACATGGCCTCTTGCTCAGTTGCCATTACCAACAACCACTGATGTTGTATTGTAAAATTGCCACCTATCTGATATATTTAAAACAATATATTTTATTTCTTAATGTTTTATAGAAAGCTTAAACACCAAATAGAAAACAGAATATTATTTTCATATTAAGCCAAGAAAAACGTATTATGTTTCACTGTGCCAATGAAGGTGGTGCTGCTAAATACACCCACTTATAATACTTACAGATCGGCAGGATTGTTGTGGTGATGAGAACTGTGTAGATAAGTTTAAGATCCTAGCACTGTGTTGTGTGCTGACTCTGGTACTTGCCAGGATTAAATGAAACATATATCCATGTCAGAGTTGTTTTTGCTTTTGTTAGTTTATACTAAAACACTGTAATCAAAGTTAATAAAACATTTTTTTTAATTATAATTACGAATTTCATAATTTTGAGTGATCACATGGCATGTGAGAGAGTAATTAAGAAGCCTAGTCAAGATAATGTCGTAATCAACAGACTTAAGTGTTGAGTTTTTTCATATATAGTCCTAGTATGGTACACAGGATTTTTTTAATGAGAGGTATACTACATTTTATCACATAATGTTTGATGACAAATGGGTCTTCTTTGTGTCTTCACAAATATGTCACAAATAGTAGTAGCGTCATAGTGCAGCATCCGAAGAAATGTTAAGCATCCGGTTCCTATCACCTTCAAGTTTACTTAAATAATTACATGCCTCCTGTATTGTCCTGGTGAGGGTTATACAGGCAAATAAAACTAGAGACCACAACATTCAATGTCGACAGTCGTGCTTTCTGTTGTTAATAGCTAACACTTTTAACACAACTTTATGGCTGAATCTTAGAAGTCAACCATATCTGTGGCCAAATTGTGACCGGCTGCCCTAATCGTTTTCCATTTCGGAAGAAAATATCACTGAAAGGACGCATAAGTAAACAGCACCACCATCTGGCCCTTTTTGTATTTACAGGTAATGTCTCGATTTTCATAATGCAGGGGTGGAAACGAAACATTTATTCAGCCAATCATTTCACATATGTTCAAACCTTAACACTTACAGAGAAATAATTGTGATTCTTCATTCTGTTATAAATAGCGAAATATCTTTAAATGTTCTGCTCCTCAATACTTCACATAAACTCACAGAACACACGGTAATTTCCAGGTTTGGTTTGAATGTTATTTACCACAGGCAAATAGAAAAGTCCATCCCTGACACGGACTTTTTCTCTTGCACGCTCCCTCAGACGTACCAATCATTTTTTGCATTTGTGAAATAAGACGACTCGGATCTTACACACCTGGCTACACGTAGCATAATTGGTTGTGGTTCATCAACTTTGGGAAATAATCTGTAAAGTAGTATAAAAAGTGACTGGAACGCTTCATGGCCAAAACTATGTTGACACCCCTTCAAATAAGTGGACTGGGCTATTTTAGCCACACCCGTTTGTGACAAGTGTATTAAATCAAGCACAAAGCCATGCAATCTCCTTAGACAAACACTGGCATTCGAATGCCCCGTACTGAAGAGCTGTATCCTGTGAGCTGTATCCTTGACAGTGACTTGTTGTCGAACTTGTGCCTTGCTAGAGAAGTGGGAATGACCAGGAGCGACAACAGCTCAGCTGTGAAGTGCTAGGCCACACAAGCTCACTGAACAGGATCTACTGAAGCTTGTAGCGTGTGGAAATGGTCTGTCCTCATTTGCAATGCTCACTGCAGAGTTCCAAACGGCCTCTAGAAGCAACATCAACACAACACCTTTTCGTTAAGAGCTTCATGGATATGGGTTTCCATGGCCAAGCAGCCGCACTTGAGGCAAAGATCACCATGCACATTCTGAGCTTCAAACTTTGTGGCAACAGTTTGTGGAAGGCCCTTCCCCGTTTCAGCATGACAATGCCTCCGTGCACAAACTGAGGTCCTTACAGAAATGGTCTGTCTAGATCGGTTTGGACAAACTTGACTTGCACGCACAGAGCCCTGACCTCAGCCCCATCAAACACCTTGGGGATGAATTGGAACGCTAACTGCAAGCCAGGCCTAATCGCTCAATATCAGTGTCCGACCTCACTAATGCTCTTTCGTCAGATTGGTGGTCCCTGCAGCAATTTTGCAACATCTAGGGGAAAGCCTTCGTTGAAAAAAAGAGGCTGGTATAGCAGCAAAGGAGGGGACCAACTCCATATTAAACACATATTAACTCTATATTAATGGCCGTGATTTTAGAATGAGATGTCAATGAGCAGGTGCCCACATACTTTTGGCTTTGTAGTGTATGCTTTTGTAAATAAAAAGCCTCCTTTTGGAATGCATTTTATTAGTATTAATTTTAATAACAATTTTCTACAAGTTACAAGCATGTAGTCCCTTATCAGGTTGAACAGAGGTGATTGTCAAGCATTTTGTATTTAGCTGGAAAACATTCACAGAGATAAAATTAGATAAACCGTACCATTTCTCTGAAATCAGGTTGCCCTTTTAAAAATAAGTCTTCCAAGTAGCTCAGTTGGTGAAAGTGTTCACGCGAGTGCGGACAATCTGCAAAGTCCTTGGTCAATCTGCAAAACGCTGGGGTAAAATCGGAGGTTCCTCTTGGCTTGTCGCTAACGAATGCCTCCGATCGGCTTCCTGGCATCTGCAGGCTGGCAGTGCCGCGAAGAACGCTGTGCCTCCTATAAATCGGCACCGAACCTCTCCTGTGGCCAGCAGAATGGAGAAGAGACTGGTGGCTTGAAGGAGACTAGGATTGGAGGAGACTAATCATACTTCCTCACCCTCCCAGCGTGTGGAGATTCGAGGGAACGAGCAGTGAGACGCGCAATTGGCAAATCCTAATTGGAACGAACAAGACAGAAATAATTGTGGATTCCAAACATATTATTTTAAAGAGAGACAGCAGCACATACATTACAAAAACAGATTTTTCTCCGAATTAAACCAAAGTAAAAATGTGCCCCTCTCTGAAATATGTCCTTTCTACATAATATCCAAGTATACATAATCTCAACATTACATTCTTACAGCTTCCTTTTTAAAAGGATAAGCATTTATGCATCTCCATTTTAGCGATTTTTAATCAGTCACCCTTTAACTGCAATGGACACACATCACTATTGTATCTCAACAGAACGACAATATATCCAATACACTACAATGTTAAAACTCATGAGCCCCAACAGGTTTTTGCAGATTCCAGCTATACCGTTCTTGCAAATGCCTTACTTTTAAAAAAATCTTAAAATAATCTAGGAAGTATTTTGTAATGATTTTAAAAGAATCAGTAACCAGAATTGAGTAACTGTAACAGAATAGTAGAATTTTTTGTGTATGGGTATGTTTCTATCTAACTATGTGTGTAGCCAACATAACGTCTAACCCGATGTTAGACGATGTCACTAAAAGGATGGTAACACCCTTAAAACACCAGACTATTACTATTATAAAACCCAGAACCTACATTTACACCCATCTTTCTGCAAACATTTTATCATTATTTAGTGACAGAGAGGGTGATATTGGTATTCATAAACATTTATTTTTCATTTGACATTTACATTTATTTCAGGGAACAACATGAATCATTACTAAAATATATTAAAAGATTTGAGGGTATAAAGGGAGTGTAAAGATAAAGGGAGAGGAAAGTAATAATTTCGTAAGACCCCTTTTAAGAAAGCACCAAGGTGTCAGGAATTGTTCCACTCATACCCAGAACATATTTACAGCTTCCTTGTGCCCCCACAGATTCGGATTCTGTGCCTCATGCATTGTGACCAGGCGTGAAGCTTTCAAACTCTTAGTTTTAGCTAAACAGTAGGTGCCTGCCTGTCAATGACAAAGAACAATATCCCTACAGTGTGGTGTGCCAACATCCTACCCCCTCACCATGAAGCCAGCAAGGCAAAGTTGGGAATATAACTCATGGCTTTGGGTTTGAGCAGCAAGCAGATTAGATTGTCTTAATGACCAAGTTTACAATAATCACTGAAATTTCTCCTATTTATATATATATATATTCACTAATCTATCTATAAAACTCACAAATAAAAATAACTGGGTGGCCTCTCTTTAAAAATTAATAAGTTATCACATGAATAAACTGATATGCGTACATTAGTTATAAGTCTCCATTTAAAAAAGGCATTTAAGAGCCCTGGTTTCGCCTTCTGAAACCAGATGGAATTCACAGATGTCACAAAAAGCCAATTCTGTCCTTCATTTACAACAGATGAAGTTCTGTTGCATCATTAACAAACTTAATTCAGGAGGTTAAAATTAGTAACGGTGAAGTGAGTCTCTTTTCTGCTTCTTACCTTGCGGACCTAATTCATACAATCAGCACAAGGTCACTAAAACAGTGAAATAGTGTGCACTGAGACGAGTACAGAGAAGCACTAAACTGGGACACACACAAAGACGGTTACATGACCAGTGCCTGCACAACATGAACAGGGTCCAGAAAGGGCCCTTTAACTTTCTTTAAATGTGTATAAAAGACATCAGTTAAATGATTATCTTTAGAACTCAAGTTCCGTCCTTGATGCAAAGGACAACAACCTTAACCTTCACTTCTAATATTGCATTCCAAACCCAGTTTAAAATATAACCTTTTTACGTAGAGTTGCTTAACTGACTGAAAACGTGATTCACTGGAATACAGCACTGCTTGCTACTCACTGTTCAATGGCAACTGAGGTCCTTTCCGAGTAGAAATATGGGCTGTACATTTCAGAGAAAAGTCATTTTACTGATACTAAGGCCTCAGACCTGGCCTGCGTGAACATCGGCAGTGGTACAGGGTGATCTTCAACGCTGCCCTCAATGGTGAGGCAGCGAGAGACAGGCAAAGTGTACCTCTCCCCAGAGGAAAAGCTAAACAGTCGATGGCAATAAAAAGGAGCAGGGCTCACAGATTTACTTGGGGTTTGGCAAAGAGAAAAGAACAGGGGTGGAGAGGACGAAGTGAAAGATCGTCAGCCAGGAGCCCATGTGACCAGAGTGACAGGGCTGAGAGCAGCGGCACAGGAGAGACGCCTCGGTTCCAGATCAGCCAGTCATCAGCCATCATTCATCAAGGTCACCTTCTCCGGCTACCGTCTATCTGAACTGTAAGAGGGGGTGGGTAACAGAGAGAACACAGTTCATTCTGCGTTGTGGTGATAATTGTGGAAATGTCACTAGGGTTGTGATAATGCTGTATAAAATGGGTTTGACATTCATGGTGGACAGCGTAACATCTCCAGTCCTCGAGGGCCACAATCTGCTGGTTATAGTGCCGCCTCATAATTAGCAACTGAAACACCAGGTGAGATCAGGTTGCACCTGGAAACACCAGGTGAGATGATTTCCAAATTACCACCCAAATTAAACAATTAAGCGTCGAGTTTAAACGAAAACCAGCGTGCCCTGCAGCCCTCCAGGAGTCGAGTTCGATACTCCTGGCCTAGCTAAATAGTGTGTAGCATTTTAGAAAACTATCACAGGTTACCATAAAGGTAATTATAGACAAAAGCCAAGACCGCCGTCGTAGTATAGTAATGATGGTGTCATTCTCGATCTCAAATGACCCTTACCAGGTTCTTGGGTAGGAGATTTGGTTTCTGAGCTAGTGCAGGTTTTTTCATGACGGCAGGCTTGCCGGGTTTGGGAGAGGGGGGCGCGGCTTCGGCAAAGCCGTTTCCCTCAGCAAGCTGCTCCAGTGGGACCCCTGCCAGCTCGTAGTGTTTCTTCCTCAACTCCCCCAGGCGCATTCGCTCATTCCCCAGCTGTGTCTCCAGCTCCAGCACCTTCACCTGGAGCACACAGGGACACGATTCACACTCAGCGTGAACACACAAAACGCATCAAAAACACACGATACGTTCCAGCACCTTCACCTGGAGCACACAGGGACATGATTCACACTC